>CAUJNA010003705.1:568077-708077 GCA_963377175.1 Effrenium voratum | reverse complement strand
GGAAAGCCACTTCCCGAAAGAAGCCGAATAACAGTTTCCTCCTCCGGCCACCTGCAAGAAGCGAGCGGACAATAGGCAATCATGTAAGGCACATGGTAAACATGGCTGGTCAGATGTGGCACTTGTTATCTTTTTCTCTGAGGGACTCCAATCCGAAAAAGTCGACAGAATTTGCCATCTCTCAGACATGCAGTGGCCTCGCCTGCACATACAATCCTGAGAGGTCTAACATGTATTCAGAGCAGATTTGCTGATGTTGCTGCCCCAATAGACAATGTGGGGAAGGGTTGCTCCGAGCCTCCAACAGAGTGTCATGTCACAAGGGAAATTAGGCACCAGGGGAGATGTCTAGCCTTGTGCCAGGGTGGAGCAACCTAGTATTCATTGCCAGGCGTAGCTTACATGCATTTTTGGCTATATGATTCTCCGTCATTTTGCAACTCAACCAGCCAAAAGCTAGGAAGACCTCGCCAAGACCTCGCCCACGGAGTTCATCGAATACGTATACCCACATCTCTTTCATTGGGAGGGGGTGCCACATTTGGGGGGGCGCATGAGATTCCGCAGTTCCAGGGTCCATTCCCTTGAAAATGGGGGGGGGGGTTCAACTAGGCGTCATGCGCATTGCCCATCGGTGAATTCAAGACATTACCCTGCATGCCTCGCCGGGATACCGCAGCATGTGTCCGCAAAGGAGGCCGTTTGCAGAACCTAGCGAGGGCCTTTGGCTTCCTGGCTGCCTTGGCCAGGCTGTAGATACTGTAAAAAGACCTCCAAATACCAGGCGCGCAACCTCCCCGGCTGCACGCAACTGGCAACCCCCGCGCTTGCGATTGCTGGAGAGGCACCTTATTTGACTCGTTCAACGAAGCGGACTCTATCTTTTTAACTTGGTGTTGTCATTGTTTGGTGGTGGCTGGTGCCCGAAAAGTGATTTCAGAACTATGAACCGTCAGTAGGTCGGGTGATGTTGGTGTCAGCAGGGTCACTCAAGCCACCTCCCCAAACGCAGAGAACTTCAGAAGCCAACGCAACGAAACACTCAGATGGAGTTAGAGGTTTTCGGGGGATTGCAACCCTGGGCTGAGCTGTCAGTTTCCGCATGCGATTCATTTGTTCTCCTTTGCTCGCCTTTGTAGGCTGTCAACATCTGTCAACAAGTACATTACCAGAGCCTTTCCGGATGTTGGAGCTTGAGGGAATATGAAAGCCCCTCAGTTGCTTGCATTTGCGCATGTGTTTTCCTGAAGGCCTTAAACAGATGATCAGATCAGGCAGGAACATCGGCGTGGCCTGTGGCATCTACCCTAATTTCTGGATGGGTTTTGACGTCGGTCTTGAGGTCGTCCCATGTCAGCCCCGGCGGATGAATGGGGGGCTTTAAGCAGGGGTCTAGTGAAAATTGGCACCTCGGAGTTGCTACCCAAATGTGGAGGAAGCACCTGGCGGTATGTGCAACAAAACTGCCCTACGCAAAGAGGCGCCCTGATCATTGACATGCAAATGCAAGGGTTGCCTTTGCAGGCAACACTGTTAGATCCCTGATAGCTCTTAGCCAATGGCTCACTACGTAGGCATCCTGTCGCGTTCCTTCGGTTTAATCAATTTGAGGCACCCTGTCACCCCATAGCAGACACTGACCCCTCCCGCTTTCCACCGTTCAACCTGTTACCATCCGCAATGCTTCTGGTTGTCTTTACAGAAGGTATCCGATTATCCAACGACACACGCCACTTGCAATTTACCTCCCGCAATTGCAACTAGGAGTCCCAGGGATCATGTCATTCAATTCCTCCGAATGATTTGGACAAATTGCCTCCGACAGCATTCGATCCAGCGCGCTAATACTCATCCACACCCACCCACGGCTGTGGCTGAGCTTATGGTGCAAAGGGACACAGTACGAGGCAGGAGTGCAGTCGAGCGATGCCCGAACTCCTGGACTAGACTCCATCGAAGCAAGGCAACCGAAGTTCATCAACTGGGCAGCATTCCAAATTCCTGCAAATGAAATTTGATTGTATCCATGTGGAAGTACGATATGCTGTTCAAACGCGTGGTTTCGTCTTATGTCGTCGCAGCCGCTTTGTCATTTGCCCAGTGGCGAAAGTTTCACGAAGCCCCACTGGACGCCTCTGAAGTTATTGAGTTTCTGCTTTGATCCATTTCCCAAGCAGGGGCTCGGACACAGGGAATGGCAGTCCCTTATCGATGTTGCAAACCTGATGCCGAACAATGCCTACTCCAATTTGCGAAGCGTTTACATGTGAGCAGAACAGGCCAAGGATGACCCCCCTATTCCAAGACCTTTCATTTCGAGAGCGCCCTTGGAGATCTATGATGATTAGAGTGTCCTTCTTCGGTCAGGATCTCACAGAGACAGTTGGATCCATGGACATCCGTTCGGACATTGCAGTTTCCACACGACATGCCCCCGCCACGGCTGGTGTGTTTGAACACTCGGCACTGGGTGCTATGCATCCGACAAGGCCAGCGTATAGAGGCGCTGAGCTGTGTGCATTGCCCTTTGCTCAAAACTAGGCGTTGGTGCATGGGGATCATTTTTGGCAACTGCCAAGAGTCGGCATGTGACGTTTGGTCAAAAAAACAGTAGTCTACAGTTTGGGTGTTTTTCTCACAAGTTTTGACATCACCACTCATGTGGTTTGGCGGGCACCTGCAGAGCACGGAGCAGTGAACAGCGCAAAGCAGCTCGAATGCAATTTGTCGCTTTCAATTCGCCTTCTCACTCGACAAGTTAAGTGTTTGGCGCTCGAGTTGGGCTTTCTGGCAGATGGTGGGCGATTTCCTATGCAAGTAAACTAGCCAAGCAAGACTTGGACATGAGTACGGCCATGGACGTTAAGCTCGAGCTAGTCATGCAATTAACACTGATATGAAGATATTAGTTCAATTGCTGTAGCACCTCGCTTTGGCCAGCTAATCATTTCGTTTGTTCTGCTTCGCGGTTGGAAAGGTCTACTGAGCATTTTCGCGCGCAATGCGCCGTGCCTTTTCTTCTGGCTCATGGGACGGAACGCCCATTCCGGAACGCCCAAACAGCCCGCGTTCCCCGACCTTTTCCTGACGCGGCGGCGGCAGACACCCGAGCTTCCCGGCGAGGCCTTTCTGGACGTCATTTGGGCGAGGCTATACTTTTTGGGGTTTTCGGAGGGAAGCCTAGACTATTGTGGCCAATCGTGCCTCTTCACATAAGTTAAATAGATAGCAAATTGGCTAAATCTGGAAGCAACGATTGGTGTTTTATGTTGAGGCCGCCTATTGAAGCTTTCATCCTTTCGTGTTTACTGAACGCTTGCTACCTGCTTCGTGATGCCGAGTGACTACATTTGGCCGGTCCAACACATTTCAAGCTTGATGGCTGATCCAGTCTGCTTCAGCTTGCTGACTCAAAATCCTCTAGAGCCCTTTCTAACACATCCACTTGAGTCCAAGTATCATAGGGGATGCTCGTTTCAGTCTCTAAAAACAATGTTTAAATCATGAACTCTTTGGCATGTGTTGGGTGTTTTTGTGTCATGCTTGAGTGGCAACAACATGATACATTCGGTTTAAACCCATACCTGCTATGTCAGATGCCCAGGCGCATCTTGCGCGATGATTCCGAAAGGCCATGTTTGCGGGCAGCTCAGCGTTGCAACAGAAGCAGAGAGGACCTGCCTGCCCCCCAGGAAGGTTCTCAGAACCTTTGCAATAAGATCTTCGAAGGAAGTTCCACGAGCCTATCCTGGGGGTGGAAGGGGGCCTGTGCTTCTCTCCTACAGCATGAGTATAGGAGCCAACGCGTCCGCAACACGCATGCGCGTGGCGGCGTGGCGTGGGTGCATACAATGTGTTCAAAGCAACCCGGAGTCATGTTCCCGGAAAGGACGCCACAAGGGGAAATGAGGAACTGACATTAGTACCAGCATTGACTGGTTTGTGCAGGGGCGGTTGCACAACGAAGGCATTACATGGTGTTTGCCCATGCTCGCCCATGCGCAGTTACGGGACGCGGCGGAGCGTTGGCTGGGTGTGGCGACGTGGCACCCAATAAATTCAATTGAGTTGCAGCCTTCAAACGTCATTTCTATAGGGCCATGGATGAGCTGTTCGACTTGCTCATCTTACTCCCTGAGTGTCTGGGTTCATACTCGTTGAGAAGACCATCTATGTCGCAAATACAATGTTGAGACTTTTCCTTGGCCAACCCACTCGGGAAGTGAGTCAGCCATCGGACCACTGCCAACTTTGACAGCTTTGAACGACTGTGCTTGCTCAGTCCCCGCGGTTTGCTCGCTTGACGATTGCTGACAGGGGGTTGTAATCTAAGATGAGTCACTTGATGTCACTTGTTTTCGGCTAGTCACAGTCAAGCCAGAGTGAAGTCCATCCAAACACTGATTCACCAATGAGCACCTACATGTTTGCATGCGTATACTATCAGTTCGTTGCATGTTGTTGTACAACTGTCTATGAATCCATAATAAATATATATATATATATATATATTCACTTAAATGTACGCATATCATGGACAGCTAACTTTAGATGATACAGTACACCGGAAAGCAACGCGCAAGATGATTTGCCAGACACACTAGGTTGCAGTGGTTGTGGGGGCACGACCCGGATATGGTACCGTCATGCCGTCTATTTTGGCTTTCAAATCCCAGTCTTGACCTAGTCGGGGACGTGGCAGCGTTACTCAACGGCAATGGTATGCAGGAAGCTAAGGTCATGCTGGCTGACTTCTTTGCAACCCACTAATCCTATTCAAGTTGTTGTCTTCCCACCTAAGCTGCCGTTTGAAGGGGCCTCTCGACTTTTGATGCATGCACGGCAGAGTCGTTTGCGCTCGGAGTCGCTGGAAAAAGAAAAACAGGGCCTGGCGATCGCACTGGGAGAGCCAGGCAGGGGTGAGCTTGCAGTCACCACAGACACACAGCCCTCCATCTTGGAAGTCCCGATGTAGCCATTGTGTATCAAGATTGAAGGCTGGCTTGTCATTCTTGAGCCGTTGATTCCAGGTTTGGATTGCGACTGTCATGGCTTGACAATTGAATTTCTGTCAAACAAACCAGTGCATTCCATCCCAGCTTTCCGACGGTAACATTTATTTGCTTTTGTTGGGTGGGGTTTGGTTCCCTTTGAAGCAAACAAACACCTTGCAGGGGAGTATTGATCAAGGCTCCATCCTGAACGGTTCTTCGATGAGTCAGGACTCTCTACACTTGTATTGTTGGTCGTTTAGAAAGTTGGGGACCCTTTCTTCCACTCCAACCTGTTTCTGTAGGCCTGAAGCCAAGAAATACAATGGAGGTCGGAAAACAAAAGCGACAGGGCCCCCCTTTTGTTTTGGCGAGTTTTAAGTGAGTGGTTCTTCTTGTGGTGTAGTGTTCGAAGGGGAAAGATGGGAACCTTCTCAGTGTGTGTGTGTGTGCGTTTGATGCTAGGTTTGAATCAATACTTGTGAGTGGCACCGGTCACTCATTGGCCCCACCGACCGAAAGTTTGCTACGGTGTTCAAAGCTGGCATTGGTATTTGATTTGTGTGCGCGACTTCTTGGTCTATCTTTTGAAGACGGCTTAGCTTTGACATTTTGGCTCTTTGCGGGTCCCAACCCCTTGTCCAGCGGGGGTGCCGTGTTGTGCTTTCGCGGGCTGGCCATCTTAGATTTGGCCACCCGGCGCCTTTTTGGTGCAGCCTTGCACACAGACCACATGCCGCAGTCTGCGTGAGTGGGAAAGACTGGCGAGCTGGCAAGAGGAAGCATTGCAGCCTTGTGACACTTTGAGGACCATATGAGAGCTTTGAGGACCATGGCCTTCCCGTGCCTTCCCCTTGCAAATTGGCTTTGAATCAGTATTGGAACGTATTGGAAACTGCCGTGAGGGCTTTGCCATTTTCGTTTCAGCTGGCTATTTTACTGGGCCATTCCTCGTTTCAAGGAGCATGATCCAGTTCGAGGAGTTAACTATGCCGCAGCAGCACTTACCTGTTGACTTAGCAAGCTTTGGTTCGCGGAGTTTGCTGACACTATGCCTAGGTGCCTTCATTCCGGGCTCATTGTTGTCGTGCAGGGAGAATTTGGGGGCAGGCTGTCCTGTAGAATTGCCTGCCTTCTCAGCCCAGGCCATGAATGGATTGCGGTTTTTTGTCTTTTTTCTGAATGGGCAGCCGGGCAGCCCCCCTTCATATCAACTACCGTCGGATCCGGTCTCTGTACTTGGCTCAGCTGCGTGCTTGAGCTGGGCGCAGCGCGATGGCTGCGATCACCGCGCGGCGTGCTGCGCAGGCGCGGGTGGAGTGAGCCTGCCGCAACCACCCGCTCAGGAGAGTGAGTTAAACACCCCAGATGCTTTCCCTCCAAGCATAGAATGGACCCGTTTTTTTGTTTTCCTGGGTCGACATTTCTCACGCCCAGTTGTTCAGCAGATGAATATTCTCATTTTTGGTGTGGCTTGCCCTCTAAATGTGGAAGCTGCCCGAAAAGGGTTCCAAGTCTTTTCCTGCCTTTCCAGGCACGGGGCACCTCGGTAAGTGAACCTTCACTTGTGTGAAGCGAGTTGCTCGAACATGCCCAATGCTACCAAAACGGTTGATCCACATGGGTCTGTGTTCAGGGGAGCCATGGGACGGAGCCAAAGGGAGGCAAGAGAGGGAGCACTCGTTTTACCCGAGAGTCCTGGGGCTTGATGTCTCGGATCAGCGCATGGTTCCCTCGATGGGATCCACGCTCTCGCCTCAGGCGCTACGTTTGCCATGGCTGGGCCGGCGGCAGCTACACCTGGCGAGCCCCTGCTTCAACCAGGCGGATTTCCCCGAAGTGTCATGGGAGTTGCCTGTTGCCATTTGTTGCCTATTTTATATAGCGGGCTCGCCTGGGGGGTTTGCTGTTTCAGTCATTCTGCTTCATAGCCATGTTGCGCCAATCTGAAACTCAGCCTCTTTGTCAGGAGGTTTTGTGTTTTTGGAAGGGTCCCAGTCAACAATTGAGAGGCAATCAAAACCTGGGTAGATGAAGCTGACAAGGATCAGTCCCAACCAAAGGTGTAGCCGCCCTTTCGATTCTTTGCATTAGTTTGGGTGCAGGTTCCTCGCGGACCCTGGTCCTCAGGAGGCCTTGCAGTCTGTGTAGAGTGGTATATGTAGCACATAAGTCAGTTGTAGTACCTTGGTATGAATCACGGGGTGTAGGCAAGAAGCCCCACTTCGTGGGGACCCGAAAGCTCGATCAATCCCAAGATCAACCATTCAAACCAAGTTGCGACTGTTCATTTCAGCGCCAGGTTCCACAACTTACCCAAGGCACTGGTTCCTTCATGGTTATCCCTCATGGTTCTTGGTCCTTAGCGGCCAGGAACTTGGGGCTTCTTTCTGGGTACCGGCCTATTGATGTCCTGTGCCTGTACCCTTGATGGCACCTGATGCCTTTTTCACGATTCTTTCGTGTTTTATCGATCATTTTTATATGTGATTCAGTTTGGATGTCAATTTATTCATTGTCATTTATTGATAAAACTTACGTGTGTGTTCATTTGGATGACAATTTAGTCATTTGATTGATTCCATTTACCGATTTTTGTATGGACCCTAATGGCCACTATATGCCTGCGATGTCTCCCCCTGGCTTCGCGTACCAAGCGCAGGCGGTGAACCCAGGCTACCCGGCGCCCTGGCAGGGGGGCTGGCACAGGGTATAGCACTTGTTTTTGCGTATTTGTTCAAAATCAACAGGTGACAGGCGAGTTTCCCTTCGGGGCGATGTTTTGGTCAGGGCCCCCAAATGCTACTAGGACCACTGGGGTCTCCTCCAAAATCAACAGCATTTTGAGGTAGGTGAAATGTCCAGAGGCTCCTCAGTTTCCCATTTTGAAGTGAAAGGGCCGATACCCCTTGCCAAAGGACGTGGTGTTGGGCTGGTTTCTAGGGCTCCAGTGATGCTTGTCCAGGTTTCTTATTAAAATCAGCCACATACGTCAAACCATGTTTTTCCCCATGTTCGCAAGGTCAGAGGTCTCCGGAAGGCCCTCTCGAGGTCATGTGGACGCTTGTTTACGACAAGCCTGGCTACGACCCGGAGATGGAGCTGGAGTATGACCTTATGCCACGAGACGAGTTTGGGGTGCCAGCGCACATCCCCCCCGAGATCTCCACGACGATTCGTCATACGCCCCTCGACCCTGTGCCAGCTTTCGTGCAGGGGGGCCATTTCACCATCGGAGGGTTCCAAGCACCAGCCAGAGAACCATGATGTTTCTATGGCCATGTTTTGCCAGAGATTGAATCGGGGCCAAGTAAGTCCTTGAGCCCGCTGAGGTATCACATCCCGCCCCAGTACTACCCCTTCTTGAAGAAGCTGGGGGATGATACGCCTGAGCTTAAGCAGCCCGGCAGCGACGCACCAGCGCGGCACCCATGTCCGGTTTCCATGGCAGGGCTCCCAAGTGTGGATTGGTCCACAAAAAACAGTTATCATTGGGTCTCATCCATCCCAACTGGTGCGGGGTGAGAGGTGGATTTTGTCCATCAGTACGTTGCCCCGTGTTGAACATCCGTTTGGGAAACGTTCCAACTGCACGGCACCTTTCAGGAAGGCCAACGTCCCCGGATCCATGTGCAGCCTATTTATGCGTGTTGGGGCTCAAGGTTCAGGGCCGACAGTTTTTACTTGGAATCCGCAATGCGGATCCTTGGGGTAGGATAAAGGTTGTTGGTACTATGTTTGGGAAGGTCCCGTGCTTGATGGCTAGCAGGTGAGTGTCCTTGGTTTCTCTGGTTTTGGATGTGGTTGGGGTCGACACTTAATTGCGTTTACTTCTACCTGAAGCTGTTGCCCTTCAAACCGCTTAAGGAAATTGCGGCAAACAAAAGGTTTGGACTTCTTCTGGCCACTCTACTCAGAAAGCAAATCGAGGGATCAACAAAATCGAGCAGTTCGTCTCTTTTCTGAGAGTGTCGTTGGGAGGAATCAAGCATTGAGACTTTGAGTTCCCACTGATGGAAACCGGCTTTGGGAGGATGATTTTTCCTCCATGAAGCCATTTGGACTAGCTTGAGGCAGGCTTGTTCTTTTGACCGAAGCTGTTCATTGAACACAAACGGCTGCTAAAAATAAGTTCTCTACTCTTCCGAGTGACCCCTTTCTTTTCCGGAAAAGAGAGGGAGGAAGGGAGTGTCAGGATGTAAACCCTTGTTTGTGGCAAGCTCACCTTGGGTAAAACGAGCTCACCATCATTGGTTCCTTTACCTGGGAAGCGCTTACTTCAGGATTCGGAGTTTGGCAACAACTGTAGACGTCTGAGGCCGCATTTGGACAAGCTCATTAACGGAGAGTTGACCTTCGACGACTATGAGGAGATGTTCTACCAGTTTGCCAAGCCCCTGAAGCGCCTGAACCGCATACCAACTTCGGTTTCAGCTGTTGGTCTTTTGGTTGCCAACCTTGGCCCATTTTGGTTTGGCCAATGCTCCAAGGAGATGAGCCTTTTTGTGAACAACCATGGCAGTCTTCCGAAACCTGCGAATTCTGGCTGCTGAAAAGCGAATTCTGGCTGCTCACTCCAATATGTTGCTGTGGAATGCTAAACGTCTGCGCACCAGACAAGCTCATAAGTGTCTTTGGTGCCTAAAAGTTCGGTTGAGACTACCCCTCTTTTATGGTGAGCCGCGCAGTTCTGCCTTGTAGGGGCAGCCGAGGGCCCGGAACCTTGTGTGGGGTGATTCTTTCGGTTTGTGGAGTGCATGGCGTCGGGGCAGTGCCAGTAGAAAGTGTGGACATTGCACACGACTGCTGAATTTCCTTTAGGTTTGTTTGGTTGAGCATAGGTGGATTCCACTCATTTCAGTTTGCTGCAGCAATCCTTTCAATGCACTTGTGATGTATCATTACGAGAACTTCAATCCTGATGGAGCGTGAGCCGCGATGGAAGCTCAGGATTCACCGCCCTTTGATCCCCATGCCGTACCGCAGCGCTGAGGAGCACTATTCGGTTCGGAAGTCGAACGCTACGGAACAAACCCGCTTTTAGCAACCGTGGTTGCAACCCGCGGGTATGCTTAGCTCGCACATTCTCCGAATGGCTTTTAAGGGCTTCCATCGATATTATTTTTGGCTGGCTAATCATGAATCTGACAAAACCTATGTAGCCAGTAGTTGATGGGAACAGTGGAAATGCGTTCGCACAGGTTGGCCTAGCCTGCTTGGGGTTCGCGAGGGGTTCGCCTAACCTCCTTGCGTTTGCACAACGCTGGCAAGGTTCGCAAGCTTTGGCTTCTTGTACGTTGTGCATGTGCCTTACTGTACGCCTTTTTTGGGTTCGCAAACGTTCGTACAGCCTTTTCGGGTTCGGACATGTTCGCCTAAACCATTGTGGTGTACCCACAGTATACCGACCACATCTATTTTGCCCTCAATTCTGCTCATGGGGTTTAACTTAAGCAGGGCTTCCACAGTGCTTTGGTCAGCTTTGAAGCTTTCTGTGGACGAACGTGGACTCTGCGGCATAACCCGTCATTTTCCCTATGATTTGTAGGAGTGCTTTGCCGCTTTAGTATTTAGCAAGTAGGTCCACTCTTGGGACCCCACACATCAGTCTGACGTGTATGGGAAAATCTCTACAGACTTACCTTGCCGGTTTCCAGCCATACACTTTGACTTGCAGATGAGAGTGTAGCGAGAATGACTTATCTCCAGGTGTCAGGGAAAAACATGGTGTTTGGCATGCCTTGTTTACCACGTCATGTTTTACCTTGTGAGCTCACAAACGCGTAGCGCCTAGGGAAGCATTTGGGTGTTCGCTGTGGGTTCACACATGGCCCCTCGCCCTGACAACAACACGTAGCAAATGTTCCTCTTGTACCTCAACTTAACATGTAACTCATGTAAGACTTGATGCACGCAGGTGAGGTTTGCCTATCAGAGGATGCCAGCCCCCATCCCTCTCCGTCCCTCTTTGTTTTCCAGAAGTCCGCAAGTCCGTAGGATCTCCCCTGGAAACCGCTGTGGATCTTGAAAGTTGGGTCTCCCCTTGCTAAAAGCCTGCGCTGTTCGCAAGGTACGGTGATGGCCCATGGCCTAAACCTGCAAGTATACCACACTCAACCACTCATGGCAAGCTCTTGTAAATTGGTTGGGCCTACTTGTTTCTGACTTGCAATATTTAGGGCCTCCACTGGACCTCAACTGTATTCGTTGGTCGGTCAACCCCAGGTTCTTACTGGCGGTGTTCGTGAGGAGATGAAGCGCTCAGGTGAGGTAATGTGGGAAGGCGCCTGGCTTTCCTTCCGCCACTCGGCATCCGGGGGTTACCTTTCCCAGTCCGGTGGTGCCCGGCTTCCATTTTTTCAGGGGAGGGTCCCCCCAAACATCAACCCCGCCACATAGGCACATCATTTGCCCCATCTCGCAACACAAGCCATGATTTCTGGTCCCAAGGTGAGGGTACGGGTTGAGTGGAGAGGGATTGGGGATGGTTCCCTCCTCGGGTGGTCCAGTCAAAGCCTTTCTAGTAAAGGACTATTGGGGAATGGGCCCAACTCAAGTCGCGTATTCCATGTGGTTTTTTGTTCTGGCTGTTGGGAGGGGGGGCTTACGGTTTCCCAACACATGGGAACACTGGGCTCAGCCCCTAGTTGCATTCCCTCCAAATCAACCATCTGCTGGACAGAGTTGACCTCACATGGAACCCATGGGAATCAAAGTTAGCACCAACATGATGACGGTTAGCAACAATACGTGTAGGCCGTGTAGGTATCAAAATGCGATTTGGGCCTCACCCACACGGGTTTTGAGTTTATTCTTGGTGCCCCCATAAGCCAATCTGCAAAGGTACAGGAACAGATTCCCCATCCCAGTATACAGAGTGGTGTTTCTCAAGCTGGATCACCCTTTGGTTGGTATTCAAAAGGAAGCCAGACTAAAACCAACTGTTTTGGACCACTATTTTGGGAGACTCTCCATTATGGCGGTTTCTTTTTTTGAGGGTACGCTGTTTGAGGGTGCTTTGTTGGGGAAGGCAATGGGAAACCCTCCCCCCCGCGCCCCTCCCCTTGCGGTGTGTCATAGCAAAGGGTTTAGACGGGCGATGCCTTCAGGTCAGCGAGTCTTGGGAGATTACATCTCGAGGCCGCGTGCACCGAAGGGATGTTTCCTCAACAAATGCCCGGGCTTCCAACCACGAGAGCTTTCCCAGTTTGCTTTGTTTGCTTTTGATTTTTTTTTGGGGGGGGGGCTGGAGCAGCCTCGTTGGTTGAAAAAGAAGCGGGATTTCAACAGGTGGCAATCGGTTGTGCTGCTTGGCCCACGGAACTGTGAAGGGTAGCCTTTCTATGCCCTTCCTTCTTCCTGAAGCGCAAGGGGCGCGTGGTGTTTGCATGATAGCTGTTCAACTCAGCTGCTTTGGCACCTGGAAAAACAGTTCCCCTGGGCATGCCCATCTCCACCAGGGGTCCCAAAGTGTTGAGAGCCAAGTCAAAGGAAATAGCCCCTGTTTCCAGGCCCAATGGGTTTGCATCAAGCATTCGTTTTTGTAGGACTTGTTTGGGGTGACGGGTCCTCTTTCGCTTGTGGCGTTGTTTTGCTGCCCTTTTCATTGAGATGTCGACCCAAACACGGGTCAATTGCTGTCAACTTGGCATAGTGGGCTGGACCTCTGGTTCTTGGGTTGATATGTATGCAGTATGCACTGCTTCCTATAGGGGGTTGAATGTCTACATCAATCATTGGGGTTTGGGCCATGCCAACGCCAACGGCGCAACCCAAATCTCAATAGCACCTTGCCAACTTGCCATGTCTCTCAGAGGCAATCCACAGTATGTATGTGATAGTTGTACGGGCAGTGGGTCGCTTAGGCGTCGCGCGAATGGTTCGCTTAGGGATCGCGCAAATAAATCGCTCCGGGATCGCTTTTTGCAGAAGGCTTGTCGCGCATGCATGCGTGTTGATATGTTTGCCTCGCGATGTATGTTTATATACGCGCATGCGCGAGCAGGAATGCGCTTGTTTGTGCTTGTTGGCGTGTATATCGCATGACATATGTGACGTGTATGTTTCATGACGTATGTTACTATGTATGCTGGCGAGTCCATGTATGTGGTTGTGTGCATGCGTGTTGACATGTAGGCCCTGCGGCGCATGTTCGTAGGCGTGCGTATGTTTGCATGTGCGAGCCTGTGTGTGCGTGTGTGTAGGCGTGCGTATGTTTGCATGTGTGAGCCTCTGTGTGTGTGTGTGTGCGTGTGCGTGTGCGTGTTACTTTGTAATCCGGTAAAGGAGCAGGCTGGTCTGCAGCAGTTGGGCGGGTGTGCTTATCATACCAACCCCCCCCCCACCCCCTCCCCAGAGCCATGTTACTTTGTAATCCGGTAAAGGAGCAGGCTGGTCTGCAGCAGTTGAGCGGGTGTGCTTATCATACCAACCCCCCCCCCACCCCCTCCCCAGAGCCATGTTACTTTGCAATCCGGTAAAGGAGCAGGCTGGTCTGCAGCAGTTGAGCGGGTGTGCTTATCATCCCCCCCCCCCCCTCCCCCTCCCCAGAGCCATGTTACTTTGCAATCCGGTAAAGGAGCAGGCTGGTCTGCAGCTGTTGAGCGGGTGTGCTTATCATCCCCCCCCCCCACCCCTCCCCAGAGCCACGTTACTTTGTAATCCGGTAAAGGAGCAGGCTGGTCTGCAGCAGTTGAGCGGGTGAGCTTATCATACCAACCCCCCCCTCCCCACCCCCGTCATCAATGAATGTGATCCCTAAGTGATCCGTGAATGTGATCCTCAAGTGAGCGTGTATCCCTAAGTGACCGTGATCCCTAAGTGAACCGTTTGAGCGATCCCTAAGTGACCTGTTTGCCTAGTTGTACACACAATTTTCCCTTGGGTAGTGACGTTGTCCTTTTGGAGAACAACCCCCATGGCAACTGCAGGTCTGGGTTGTAAACAAATATGTCTCCTTGTTGGCAGTGGACGGCATGTAAAATGCCCAACGTGCCAGGCATCACTTCCGGGACTTCTTGGGAGGCATCGGGGTCGGCCTCTTCTTTGCCTGGGCAGCTCGTCGTGTTTTTGCCTGGTGAACCGCTGATTTCTTGGCCGCGAATTGCGAACGGGGGGGACTGTTCCAACCCATGGTCTAAACGTTTTGGACATCCACTAGTGTTTTTCCCAGTTGTTATGTGGGGCCCTGTTTTCTTCTGTGTTGGGTTCCAAAATATAATTGGTCAATCCCGAAAAGGGTCCCCGCTTTTGCCAGGGTCACTGGCTGCACCTGGGTAAACCTCCTTCTGATGTTCCCTTAAACGGTGCCACCTCAAGGCTTATGAATCAAAACTGCTTCGCTGGGACTCCCGACCTTTGGGCATCGTTCGGAAGTGGACAACGGCCAGTCAAAGGATAATAATGTTAGTGGGCCATAAAGATCACCTAAGGCAAGTTTTTTCTGGGATGTTTCCTTCAATGAACTCTGCTTGAGTACTTGCCAGGGAGGCACCGCGAACAGAAATCGAAGGAACCTCTAAGGTTCACTCCCGCACGCGATCCCATCCCAGGTATGGCTAGCAAGGCTTTCACAAGAGCTCCTTGCGACAAGTGGACGCCCACCTCGATTCCTGAAGCATTCCTTTCCCAAGTCTCATGCGACAATATATTGCATTTTAAGGTTGGCTCAATCTGAAACGGTGTCCGAACATGCTTGTGTTTTATACTTTGGGGTTGGGCTATGAATTGATTCGGTACTGCAAAAAGGTAGTCATGACAAAACAGGTCATATGGCAAGATTGGTGGTTTCAACAGTGGGTGCCGCATAATTCATGCTACCTTCGCTGTCCTGTAAGAGCCGGGCTGTCTTACTGCTTAACAGTTGGCACACAAGCCTTCCGCGAACAACCATGGACTTGTGTTGTCCATGGACTGGGAGAGGGTCTAAGAGACTTAGTGGTGAATGGCTGTCAAGCTGACCTTTTCCGCATTCAATCCTGGAATGTGATATTTTTGTGTTTTGGCTGGTTGTTTTTTGCGCTGCTGTTCATGTTTAGCGGGGTTCGACTGGTTTGCCGTCGGCAACACAAGTGTTTATGCTCTAGATTGCGCAGCTTGTGGTTGAAACCACCAGCCCCACCTCAACAAACTGTATGAAAAGGGCATAATTCGCCCTAACAAAGGCCCCCTGCCCCATTTCACCCTTTTCTTGTGTTTTTCCAATGTTTTCATATTTCAGGGTCGGCAACATGTGGCCGCAGTGTTTTTTTTTAGTTGGCCAAGTGTTTAAGCATCTGTTTATGAGTGGGGATCTAGCAAAGGTCTACACTCAGCAGCACCGGCAGTACCGCATCGACATGAAGCTTTTCTACTTGGAGGTGTGACCGCAACCGGATCCGTCTGCTTATTTCATGGCAAGCTCACCTGGGGGGTAAAACGAGTTTGCCAGGATTAGTTTTCCGTGGTGTTAAAGTAGCACGCGGACCGGAAACGCCACAAACACGCCTTCTTCCCAGCTCGTACGTGCTCCAAAGTTGAACAGCACCATCCACATGTCGTATCCACGCTGCCCCTTTGTTTGATCAGAAGTCAAATGTGTTCCTGTGGCTTGGTTCATTCCTAGACATGCGCTGGTTCGTCAAAACAAGTAGCATATGCTCTTCGCTGGGTGCAGTAGTAAATTTGATTTAGCGAGCAGGTGGTGATTTCTTTTGTTCCAGCTTGCCCCCTCCCCCCAGTTCCCCAAAAAGAACCTGAAGGCCTCATTAGACAAAAAAAGCCGCTGAGCAACGGGGTCTGATCATTGCCGCAGGCCCCAGAGCACAAGATCAACTGGCTCACGCCCCGGGGCGACCTCTGAGCGCGGATCGCTTGGTAGTTTCCCCGGAGCTCCAGTTGGTAAGTAAACGGCCAGAAAGTCATGCTGCTGACGGTCTCCAAGACTAACTAATCAGTTCAATGCAAAGTTCCAACGGCAGTTGTACCTGTATCTGTCCATAATGCCCAGCTGCCTTTGATGGTATGATAGACAGGGGTAGCCATACCAACCAATCACAATTTGTATATAAGGGGTATTTATTGAAGGGGGGTTGGCGACTACCAATCGCCGTTTGCCAAGTTGGCAAATCTGGAGTGCACGCACAACCGACCCAAGCCCAGAGCCCTTTTTGCATTAGCAAACTGACTAAACATGCCTTCTGTATGCCAGATGTCAATCTTGTTTAGAGGCGCACAGGATGGATGGTATCTGATGTATTTGAGTCAAGGCCCTAAGAGTGTTTATCATACTTTTGCCTTTCGTAAGCTTAGCCACGTCTTCACGTTAGATTCTTGACTTTGCGGATTTCTCTTTGGCCCTCCCCAGTCTGGGATCTTGTTTGATACTAATCATGTGCCAGAGTCTAAACATTTGTTCTTTTAGGTGGGGCTTAGAGCTGCGACAGTAGCTTCATCCGCATCAACCATCAGTTCAGGGCTTGGCCAAAGGGCACTGCCTTCTTTGCTGAAGACGGTTAGCCTGTTAGCCTGTCTGCAGCTGGATGTGTAGGTGGAGTCTTTCCATCTGCCGTGGCAGCCACATGAGAGCCGTTGAAGGCACCAGCGAGAGTGGAGCTATGTATCTCTTAAAAGGCCGTGCTTGTCGCTTGCCGATTTCGGGAAACAAGGGTTCGGAAAGGATGGAAACGGGGGGGTGTCTTTTCACTTGCCACTGACTCTGCAGAAAGGCATGGAGTGGAGCAGCTTAAGCAAAAATAGGGGAAGATGCATTTCGCTTTGGGAGCCTGCTGTCAGAAGAAGCTTTCTTACAGAGGCGTCGCTTGCATGTGTGCTGTTTTGTTCACTCATGGGTGCCCTCCCCAACCCATCAACATGGAACATCATGGAACCCAACAAACAGTTTTTCGAGCAGAAAATGGTTTGCTGGGCACCTGTGTTCAGGTTACATGTTGATTAGTGGGTGATGTGGGTGAGCTTAACTTGCACCATTTATTTTGCCATGGACCTTGTGTAATGTGTTTGCCAATGCAACCTGAAAGCGACCCTGTCGAGACCTGTCTTTGAGGCAGTAAAGGTGACAGCGGTGCTTCACCTTTTCGGGGGCCGGGGCGGAAAAGGGCAGGGAAACCTACTCATCCCTGACATCATGGCATGAAGGGGTTGTATCCTGAGGCCACTGACCAAAAAGGGTTTCCGACTTGTTGTAGATGTTCAGGCGCTAAGTGAACAGACCACTAGTCCTCTTTGATTCGAGCAAGTGAGATCGTATTTCACAGGGGCTGTCGGGGTGAACATGATCCGACCTGGAACTTGAAAAGGGGGTCCCCCAAAATGATATTCCGTTACTTAAATATCAAGATTCTTGGAAACTTGGAATTTGCAGCTGAGCAATCCCGGCAAATTGTTACGGATAGACAGCTCCCCCGGAAAAGTTCCGAGACCGTGCTGTCGAAAGGAACCAACGTGCAGTGTGACCCTAGTGGCCGAGACGAAGCACGGGCACCTTTGTTTTGGGTAGCTGGTTTTAGGGGGAACCCCTCAGACAAAGGGAAGATGGCGCCACCGGTCTGGGATAAGCAGGGAGGAAAAAGCGCCCAATGCCACGTCCCAGTTCCGATCGCAAGCCCCAAACCCGAGCCTTGAACCGAGGTGCAGACCTGGCACTGCACTCAGGGCGTTTTCCCACTGGTTTGCGAAGACCCCTATGGATAGCTTCCAAGTTGGTGTCCCTTTGATCCCAACCATTCCCAACCTCCCAACCATAGGAACAACCGGGAAGCTTGGCAACTGAAAGGTGATGGGGTCTCCTTCAAACCCTGCGCATATAACGAATGCCTTACTGCAACTGTTCGACCCGCTTTCAATTAGTCTTCCAACTGTTCCCTCAATGGTTCAAAAGGTGCGGCGCAACTATCATAAGTTGCTTCCCTGGGGAATAGGGGCCCTGGAAATCCACGACTGTTTTTTGAACGTCCTTTGCACCTCGCCTGTTTTTTGCAGCTAAAGCCTGTTTTTTGCGCCTGCAGTGAGCCATGGCGTGGTATTTGATGCTGTTGCCACGTTTAGATTGTACAAAGCCAGTTCCACCCCAACATGTCTTGACACAACAGCTTTGGTGTGAACATAGCGGTCCGTTATGTACGCAAAAGTAGCGTGAAAGTACCGTGAAAATACCGTGAAATTGGCGTGAAAGCCTGTTTTCCAGCGTGAAAGCACGTTTTCTGCCGTGAATTTTGACACCGGTGAATCTATGTGTTTCAGCCTGTCTTTGATAATCCCTCCGCTTGTTTTGTGGGAACGGAGGTCAAGTCTTTGCACACTTTGGTCCTGAGCACGTGCCGCGCCCGAATTGTTCAATGATATCAGCTGAGCTTGGACAAAACTACTCCTGGCAAAAACCCGCCTTTCACAGAAAACATGCAGAATAAACCGCCTTTGCAACCCCAGAAAGGTATAGGCTTGAATGGAACATACCCTCCACAATGGTTTGACGGACACAACTCCAAATGTATCTGACGTCCAAGCAAGGATCTACAATTGAAATCGCGGCGGTGACAACTGCCTTTCTTCCCCATCGCCCCAACCCAAAGTATTTATTCTGGAGACATTGGGCGGGGATGGAGCAAGCAAAACGACCGCTTGCCATGTTGCACATTGCGACCTCCAGGGGTAAAAGGGCCTTCAAGAGGCGAAATTCCAAGTTTGGCTTTTCGAAACGTGGCCATCCTTTGATGGATCTTCCAGGTACACCAGAACGGTAAAGCCGGGAACATAGGTACATAGGCCAAGTTGAAGCAAATGATGTAGCCTGCCCTGACAGGGAATCCAGACGCACCTTGTTGGCTACATGGTGTACCATGAACCCTTCCTAGGGGGTTTGTTTAAAAGGTGAGCCAAAGTGAAACCACCATTTTGGAGGCCCCGATATTTTGAGACAATCCTGCAACTGTAGACTTTGAAAAGCTCATAGCGTTTTGAGCCAGGAATGCCCTTGGCCGGGTGCTAGGTCCGAGACTGTCACATCCTCCAAGCTAGAAGCTCTAATTCTGGAGAAATTGCAGGTTCGATTTAAAACCTTCACCCGGAGTTTTGGAGCCGCTCAAAATGTGCACACGTGGCCTCTGCCAACAAGCACGCCGCGTTTTGCTCGCTCCCGTGAGGCCCCCAGGATGCTGCAGCAGGCGCAGGCAGATGGGCCGCCAAAGGGGTCTTGAGGCCCCTTGAAGTGACAGCAAGCACCTTCCAGCCCCAACCAACGCTTCGCTGTGTTTAGATGCGAATTTAGTCAATGGGTGCCTTTTGTTGTTTGTTGGGTTCCGCCGATTCTGCTAGTTGCTGGTCGTCGGGCTGCAACAAATTCTGGGCTGGGCCATGACCTGAATGAAAGAGCTCCTTTCAAAGAATGAGCCAGGCCCGCATCCATCATTCGGATCCCGTGCCAGTTTCTGAAAGCAAAGACATCCCTATTGGCCTACCGCCCTTCGGAAATGACTGATGAGGGATGTAACTGGGTTGGTTCAGTTCCGTGCCGTACTCACTGGCTTGTTTCATAGGGCCACCTAATGTAATGACTGTATCAGGAGTCAGGACAGCTCCCCCAAACCTCTCAGAAACCTTGCTGCAACTTGAGCACATGAAACGCGGGAAACAAGCTGAGGTTGTGTTTCTTGGTATCCCCGTTCGTTCCCTTGTGTGAGGTCATTTGTGTGTGTGTGCGGAGTGACAGAATGCCCTGTCACCACCCTTTCGGTTTCTCAGCAGGGGGGCAGAGAGGACTTGCAAAGCTCTGCCCAACGAAGCTCTTTGCAAGCTCCTAGGATACGGAGTCTGATCAACTCCGCGTACCTGCGCAACTCGTGTGATTCAAAGTCCTCTTGGCCCGTTGGTTTTCTCGCTGTGTGTGCTTCATGTTGAACTTTGTAACGGTTTCGCAGCTAGACGGAAACCAAGTGACTGCAAGCCGAACCTTCACCCACTCGAGACTCATCAGTTGTACTCGAGACTCATCAGTTGTACTCGAAACTCATCAGTTGTACTCGAAAGATTAGCACTCTCCATCTGGAGTTTAAGTGTGTACACCCCATTCGTGGGGAATCCTCGGGTGTACCCATTGTGTGACCCCGGGCCGGCTCTGTCGGAAAATTTGACCTCAACGTGCTTATCATAGAACAGCGGAATTTCACATTTAACCAGGAACGAGGTCTCACTAAAGGGAAGACAGCGGTCAGATCATAGAGACGTCTCACCCTAGTTGTTTGCTTGCCATTTGTTGGATTCGTTGATACCTTGCTGTTGCATGGATTTGCTTGTTGTCTGATACGTGTCTCTCAAGATGGAAGCGTGAAGATTGAGAGTCGATCGTGTACCCATGTCTCGACGTGATGATCGTGATAGATCCAGGACTCGGCGCAGACGTGATCGGAGTACTTCTCCTCAGGCTCGTAAAGCACACCGACGTGAACACAATGACCACCACGTCTCGGAAGGCATGGATTGGAACAACCTGGTGTCTTGGCAACACAATTCCGGCTACAACTCTGCCAACAATTTCCCGATGATGCCCACCAATTTTCAATCGACTCACAGCCCCACACAGCCATTCCAGCACCCAGCGATCAACTACATGATGCCGATCCCTCCAGACCCCACGCCAACGAAGTTCATGCCACCCGTGATGCCACCACCGGTCACTACTCCGCAACCTACACCGCCACCTGGACCTCCTGCGGCTCTACCGGTTCGCCCTCAGAAAGCCTGGCTTACACCATCGCCTGACTGGACACCTGGAGATGGCATGTTTGATGTCAATCAGCTCTACAACTTTAGCCTGCCCATGACCGTTGCCAACACTCCGCATGGCAACCTGCGCGACATGTCAGGCATGGATATTCGTGACGTTCGCCTGGTTCAGGTTATTCATGGGGGCCTCACCAACTGGCTACTCCGACCGTTCGCACACGGCAGATTCGTGACGTGGGAAGGCTTTCGCACTCGCACCGAGGCCTTACTTTGGAGTACCTGTTCCAAACTACTACGACGATCACAGTCGATCAACCTGCTCACCCTGGAAAAGGACCTTGCCAACTCGCTGGGTCTCAACATCGATGACTTCAATCAGCGGATCAAGGTTCATGACCATTTGGCCAGCTTGGTACTTCAATTTCTTCAGCAACATTACGCCTCTCTCACGCCTTCCACCCAGACAGATGACATGGTCAAGAAGTACAATGATCTAAATCGTGCGCATGAACTGCTCCAGGCTCAGTATTCAGCATCGCTGCGCGCTTCGACTTCTCCCACGATGGCAAGCCAGAAAGATGATGCAGAGTTGGTTACACCGCCACCGGTCAACCACACATCATCCTCGTCACCTGCCAGCTCCCTTCCTACAGCCAGCGCAGCGGCCCTTGATGGCAAGTCGTTTGATAGCGCGGTGCAACCCCGGATCATTCAGTCTCTTCACGGAGTGTCGTCACCGCCGTCCAAGCCGGCGGCGTCACAACTGCTCACCATGCACAGCACGCCGGAAGAAGTTGTCAAGTACTACACATGGACCAGTGACCAGCCTCGCCTTTATCTCAAGCAATCACCCACAACCACGACTTTGACGTCACTGGTCAAGTGGGCCAATCACCCGTCCCGGCTCAACGGCAACAAGTCATTAGATTCCATGGCGACGCAGCTCCTTCAAGCGCGTCAACGCATGCCGAAAGGACTCTCGGGGCGATGGCGGCTTCGTGGGGACTGGAGCCCGGCTATCTTACCAAGCTCACTGAGAAGGCATTGAGTCACCTCATCGTGACCGCTCGCCTACTCAGCGGATGAGCAGGCATCTTAACGACCTTCGTTCTCTTATGAGCCCGGAGCGGCAAACATGTCACGGATGAGTCAAGGTTAAAACTCGTCCGTCATCTTTCTGCGTTGCGCCAGTTTGATCTTGTGCTTGATTGTTCTTGCATTGCCTTGTGTGTGATTGTCTGTGCAGCTTGTATCCATGTCGCCGCCTTATGGTAGATTTCATTGGTTGCATTTTCACCATGTTGGATGAGCTTCGCCGCTGTGGAATCTATGATGATGTTGCACAATGGCAGTCTCTGGACAACTTTTTACACTCGTTGACCATGTTCTCTACGTGCTGGCAATACTGCTTCCCTGGACTACCACCACCGTCGATACCAGCTGATGAGTACGAATCAATCACACAACTACCGTGGTTGGGCCTCATTCTCGAAGTCTTAGTTGTGGTCCGGATTGCCCTTCAGATTCCGAATCACGCTATGTCACACTCTCAACACACTGTGGCCAACAGGTATGAGATTCATAGATGTCGGTGCACTGCCTATTTATTGATCAGTTTCTTACAACGTCTCATTTCCCAAGATCATGGCTACTTTCCGCCGTTCTTTGAAGTCCTTCACTTCTACAAGGCTTCTCTCTTGTGTGAAATCATGCACTCCACTTTTGCCGACACGCGACATCTTCGCTCATTGCGGGCACGATTTCCGGACCTCTATGACTTCATTCACGATCCAGGTCATCATCAACAACCGTGCGTCTACATCCGACTTTCCCCATGGCACACACCTTACTACGTTGGTGCGACTGATCAGGATGTTCTACGACGTGAACACTCACGCAGTCGCAAATTTCTACAACTACTTCGAGGACGTCATGCCTTCTTCGAACCCGCGCTTCACTACTGGAAGCGATCCAATACTTACTGGCTTTTCTGTGCTGTTCCGGTTGAGATCAAACTTCCCGTTTCCTCGGTTTGGGTCCAGGAAAGCAAATGGCAATACCTGCTACGCCCGCATTTGAATGCACCCTGGGTACACAGACTTCTGCGAAAGGTGGGCTTCCGGGAACACCTCGTTGATTTTCGACGTCACTCGTTGTCGTCTCCCACTTCCCTCGGCTTGCACAAACGCTTTCGACGACGACTACATCCGGATCTCCAACGGCAACTACGACCCGACATGCTGGATGACATTCAGGCCCATTACTCTATTCTCTATCAGCTGGGATCCAATACAGGAGCATCGTTCCAAGCCATGCGTGACCTACTGTCGGCAGCTTTCCCTCCTACTCAGCTTTACTACTTTTTGCGGCTCTCCGTCTTTGTCAACGAGCCCTTCCGCTCCAAGGCGCAGAAACTCCTCGCCCAGGTGTTACGTAAACGACAGCTACAACCACCCACCACTTTAACACAACTACTCCTACCGCCTCTACATGTCCGGAATTGGAAAGCTCTACTTGGCACATGGTTACAAAGCTGGATTGCTGCTCATCGTGATTTGTTTCCTTCCCTTTTCCTTCCAAAGATCCGAGTGGTGGAAACTCGCAGTGCCACGTTGGGCGACAAGATCTACAACTACCGCACATGGCAGCGCAGATGGACTCCTGAAACATCCTTTCCGTGTCGCTGTTTGGACATCGATGATCACCATATACACCGAGCACATGGACATGCTGTAATGGTTGATGAGTTTTCTCGCATCAATGCGGACATTGACATGGAAATCATGGCCGCATCAATGAAGGATCAGTACTTCGGTGATGTCGACTTATTACATCAACGTTTCACCACGCAACTTCGTAAACTTGCTCGTCGCTGGCATGTGCATGGTTCCAGTCTTCTTGTAGATCTGCAACCGGTTTTGACTCAGTTAATGGACACTCATCGATCTAACCTTCAAGATCGTGCTTATTGGTCATCGACATCATTGCAGCGCACCGTGGCTTCTCTGTCATCCTGGGTTGTAATCCCTGCGGATCATTTCCCCTCCCGCGCACATGTGATTTGTCCGTCCCTGTTTGCCATACTGATGCGGAAGACCTTTTGCTCGGGAGATGTCTTTTCGCTTTGCCGTGAATCCGCAGCATCTTTTCGCTCTGAAGTGGTAACTACGGTACCTTCCCTCCTACGTCAACGATATGCATGGGGACTTCGACTTCAAGCACCGTTGCCCACAGCGCGCATCCTTCCAAAGCCGACCAAGGACTGGCAGAAAGCACGACCCATCATTTCATTCTTTCGCACGTGGGCAGCTCCCTTCCTCACGGTCTTCGGCGCCCTCATATTTGAACTTACCAAAGCTACTTTTCCCGACATTGCAGGTCAACTTTCAGTACAAGAACTTGTCCAGCAGCTGTGGGAATCGCTGTCAAAGGCAGATCCCGATGAATACATCCACCTGGTGTCACAAGACCTGTCAGGCTTCTTCACGTCCATTCCTACGGAACGATTCCACCAGGCACTACAAGTGCTTCTCCATCGGTACGATCAAGTTGTTGGCCTTTGCAGATCCTCTCAATGGTCAGTGTTCGAAGTAAAGTCGGACCATCGACGCCGTATGTTCAAAGGAAAATGGCGCCGTCAAACAAAGATCCCTCGAACTTTTCATGAACAAGATCTCCGGCACCTTCTGGACTTTGTCATTGACAACAGTCACTTCGAGATCAACGGATACTTGTTCCGCCAAGAACGGGGAGTCGCTATGGGATCACCAGCCGCGCCACCGCTCTGCAATTTGGTTGCCACGGTTGAGGATTTCTTCTGGCACCAAACAATGTGTTCTCTGCGTTTTCGCATGCCCGATATCGGTGTGATCTGGCATGAGCGCTACGTCGACAATCGTTTCATTCTGCTTCGTGATTCAGCCCCACACTCGCCCGTGCTCATGAATTTTCTTTCCCTGGAATTTTATCGCCCACCAGTGATGCTTGAGGTTCAACATGATGACAAAGTGCTGGGCTATCGATGTGATTCTTCTTCCAGAACTATTACACCACAGCTACCTGATCATCCCTCCCAAATCAAAGGAATTCGGAGTGCCAATGATCAGATGTTTACTTATTCTTCCTGGTCTTCTCGCTCCTGGCTCATCGTACGTGGTGCACAACCGGCGGTTCAGCAACAGCAAGGACTTAACGCTCTCAAGCGCCTTTATGAGGCCAAAGGTTTCGACCCCCACCTTCTCCGTGACGTTCGGCGTCGACTCGAGACAAAATCTGCATGTGAGCTTGTCATGTTGTTTCTTCTTGCACACACTTGTGATTGTTGTTGATGCATTGCGTTGTGTCTGCATGCAGCTGGCTCAGAACCATGGCGGAGTACACGGTCACCAGTCTCTTACGCTCAGACGGATCAGTGCAAACTACGAGCCGCGTGACGCTGGAGCACCTTCCAACTTCATCAACGGCAATGAGATGCAAATGTTCATCCGGACACACGGACTAGCACACCAGCAAAGTGTACAATCCCACGGCCCATCCCGTGATGCTCCGGCACTTGGATCCGAGACCAACATCAGAGCGGTACGCAATCACACCGGACGGTCCCGTTCGCGTTCACCCAGATCCCGGCATTCCCGGATCAAGCTCACCCCAGGCCCACAGGGAAAGTCAGATGAGGAGGAGGACTGGGGTGAATGGAAAAGTGATGGGAGGCGTGCTCATAGTGATCAAAGGAGGCCCCGCTCGCCTCCGTTTCCTCCCGCTCGAGTCAGTCCATCCGAGAACCGCATTGTGCTGCTGCCTCTCTCAGTTCGACAGCATGTACCCGATTTGGGCAGTCATCGCTTCAAGCTGCGCACTGGTTGCCGGGTCGAGGAAATTGCCATCGTAGTGAATGATGTCCTTTACTACACCTTGCCCTCGATTGCCGCCTTAGTATTTCCTGAACCTGAGCTGTGGAAGAAATCGTGGGAGACGGTCTACAGGAGCCTCATGCCGCATCGCCGCAGCATCATCGAAGATGAGCAGCGGGTCAAGTCCATTTCGGAGTTTCCGTTTTCTCCGCCACCACATGGCGTCCCGGGACGTTGGACGGATCAAGTGGTCAGAGACATTTCTGACTACTTCCAGATCTCCCCGAAGTCACTGCCGCAGCAACTCATCGTACAGCTTGGCATTTGCGAAGAAAAATGGCCATATATCAGCAGGACTGCACGGTCGTATCACCACTTCTCGACGGACAAAAAGAACTCCCAGAAGAACCTCTTCGGGATCATCTTCTCGTTTGAGCCACGCCGATTGTTGCCGGACAAGCATCGCACTCAGTCACAGTCGACGTTTTTCTGGTCCCACAACACCAATATGCAGGCGGCCATGAACATCCTACGTGATGAAGAGCTGATCAGACCCTCAAAATGGCAAGAACATCCTTCCCCCAATCGCGAATGCTCAAACTGGAACGAAGTCTGGTTGCCTCCGATGGGATTTTACTGCAGGGGCAGCCTCCATTCTCAAGAAGCGGCAATCCAATCAGCAGCGCAGTTCGCGGGAATTCGCACGGATCGCCCCGTGTGTATTGGTGGCACTGCACGTCTCCGGCAACAGCATTGCACCATACCCCGTGGCGGAGTGTACGCGGACATAGCTGCTTCCCATTACTATGACTGCATTCACGCCAAAGATGGCAGGTGGAAACTCCGATCATCGATTGCGGTGCCCAGCTACATGGGCATGTTCTGGTGAACGACTATGGCAATGCAGTCTGACACCCTTTTGCACAGGCCCACCGTGGTTTGTGCCCTGACTTTCATGGTGTACATCATGACGCTCCTCTTCCGGAAAAAAGCGTATGGGGTTGCCTGAGGCTCATGTTGTGATTAAGTGTGTTGCATGCTTGTTGTGTTGCTTGCCGTCGCCGCATTTGAGTAGACTACCGATTGATTTGTCCCTCTCTGTCGCATCTTCACCTGCTTTGTGATGGATCATGGGGATCTTTTACGTGAATGTCGGCACATGCTGCTTGCCATTTCGTCGCAAATCAGTCTACTTCTGGCCGGACTGCAACGTCTTGAAGGCCAGCAGCGGCATCCACAGCCGCCACCACCGCCACCAGTTCCTGACGGCCATCCACCGCCGCTACCCCCGCCGTCTACGACGCCACCGCCCTTGCCGGCAACATCAGTCCGGCCGGATTACATGACAGCACCGGTCACTCTTGTGGCCACCTCGGACAACCGCACGGAGCACCCTGCTCACGTCCGCACGGTGAGTGTCAGTACTTCCTGGGAGCACAGACGGAGGAGAAGGTCCAGACATCGGGAGCCTCATCGGCGCCGATCTCGCAGTCATCACCGGCGGCTTCCTGGCCGTCCTGACGACGCGGTTCCCACGTCCCGCCGCCATGCCTACACTCCGAAGTACCCGCCGGCAGTCAAGGCCATGCCGGCGTGTCGACCATCAGGTCTGTCGTATGAACGTTGACGGAACATCAGCGGCAAGAGGACCTCAGTATTTCGGCGCATGCATGTTTGCAAGCATCATGTCTTCGCAGTCCCGCAGCCTTACTTGCTTGATTTGTCCTTGCTGTTTGTTCAGTTGCCATGCAGTTGTCGACCGAGTTTGTGAATAACCTGGTGGCGGTACTCAATGTCCTTGCATCCCAAATTGCGACAGCTCTGGACACCCTGAACTTTGCCCTGATGACCGAGCGAAGCCATCCGTCAGACACCAGAGTGTCTCCCAGGGCACCAAGGAACTCCAGACATGGGCTGCGCCCTCGCATTATCACGGAGCGCATTTCGTCTGACCGATCCCGCTCTCCCACTCGAATTCGAACCCGACCTTTGGACACGTCATCCACCTGGTATATACCGGCCTTATCCCCGCCTCGTGCGGCACATCGGGATGCCGCTGACAACAATTCTGGTCATCGGCCTGAATCGATGTTGGATCACCTGCCACCACCTCGGCCGCTTGCTCCCTTAGCCCCACACGGCGGCCGAGAACCAGGACAGATGACGCCTACGACACCTGACTCGGATTCTGATGGCTCAGTGCGTCCACATCCAGGTGCCTCGTCGTTCCGACCGTCTCCTACGGTGGTTCATGGACCTCGGGAACTTCTACAAGAATTCACCATTGCACTTCGCAATGCACACCGTGAACCTTTCACGGCATGGACACAGGGTGAGCTGGATGAGATGGTGCGACGGAAGAAAGACAAGGATTCCAGGCCCACCTACAAGACAATTGCTCGGTTCCTTCAGAAGCCCATTGAAGAAGTCAAGCAGGCATGGAAGGTCTATCAGCAACTTGAGGCTCGCGGCTAGGAACCCGGTCATCAAATGCAACAGCGACCACCGGAGGACTAAATGGTAGGCCGTGGCGGCGTATTCGGCTAGCGCTGCAGGTTGTTGTGACGGTTGGGATTGTAGTCATTATTGATCACATGAAATTTGCTTGCTTGCACTTGACTGCCATTTTAGCAGGGTAATATTGCTTGCCGTTGTGGGTGTTGCCGCTGACGTGAAGTGAATGCATGACTGAGTTGCTCAAATCATGTCGGAACAAGTCGTACAGACGTACATTACCTGGACCCATGGAGCGCAGCCGACGTGGTTACAATTTCACGGACCTGGAGCCCTGCTTGACAGACCCATTCGGCACACTACGTCACCTCCGCCCCCACCAAGTTTCCCACTGCTTCTTCCACCTCCGCCTCCGCCACCGCCACCACCACCGGTGATTCTACACCCACAGTTTATGCCCTCAGTACGGAGCCCCTCGGTCTCAGCTCCTCGCGGACAATCTTGCCCTGCCACATCGAAATCGCAGCGCACACGCCGCTCGATCTACAGCACTGACCATTCCCGTGATGAAGACCTACGCAGTCCAGGGCGTTCATCCAAACGATCTCGGACAGCATCCGCTTCGGCACCGCGGAGATCTCGGCGGCCTTTCACAGTATTCCCCTCCAAACGTGCTGGCCGTCCATCGCTGTCCCCATCGGCAAATTGCAAGCATTACTGTCATGCAATCCTGCGCCATGGGCGGAAATGTCTTTCCCCTTGTGTTCGTAGACGACCAGGACATTACCATTGCAGGTGTGCGCGGCATCAACGGCGGTGAAGCTTAGGTGTCGTATATTACAAACCTCGCTGCTGTGTCTCACCTTGAGTTTGAAAAGTTGCCTTGCATTCCTTCAGCTGTGCGCGGTTGTCATTGCATGTGTGTCTTCGCCGCAGATTTTCGATTGCTTTTAGCGGCCGCGCGAGAGCTTGTCTTGCCGCTATGAACCCTCAATATTTCGAGTACCAGATCGACAGAGGAGTGGAATGGATTCGAATTTACTCACCGGGCACGTGGCGACCCGTTCCCGATGATGCTCCAGTGCTAGACCCACTCTACGCTTCCACGTATAGGGAGTGGCGCAGGTCATATCGCTTCCAAGTGTACTGGTCCGAAGACAGCACCGGAGGCACAACAACGGATCCCATAGTCACGCCCAGTTCGTATGTGTCCTACCACGTGTGGGAGTACCGAGACTGGCAAACACGAGGGTATCAACGACTTGGAGCTCCTTTACCAGCCATTGGACTCGCGATGCTCGTGAATGCAGACGCCAATTCCTCGGTGGGCTCATCGGTTCCGGATGGGGCGTGGCGAGAGCCGTCACCACCACCATTCTATGATCCTTGGAACGATTCGGAGTGACACTTGAGCAACATGTCGGATAAAATGACGCGGTTGTGCTTGCTTTGTATGCGATTGCATGTTGGGTTGTCTTGCTTGGTGTTGTGCGTTCCGTCTCCATGTGTTCGCCGCTTTCCTTTATGACTTCGAGCGGCTTACCTGGTTGAAATGTTCAATTGTACAGTGTATGGCACAGCACGATGGGTCCTGCCTCGCTACTTTGACTACGACATCGTCAATGGCCCCGCGAACACGAGTGTAGAATGGATTCGGATCTATGTACCGGGTCCGTGGCATCCAGTCGCCGAGAACACCTTGGGACCAGCCCCGGATGACTCAACCACTTATCGGGAATGGCGCAAGGTTTACCACTTCGAAGTGTATTGGCCGAGGGATAGCACAGGCGGCACCAACACAGGTGCTGTTTCGCAGCCGGTATCTTATGCATCCTTCTATACTTGGCATTATAGAGACTGGGTCACCAGGGGATACCAACGACTGGGTCGCCCACACCCTAGCATTGCGCGGCCAGTTTTCGCTTCGGGCGCACCGGACCTCATGTACGCTGGATTGACCTCTTCATCGGCATCCTCCAACTCCGATGGTGGCTGATGCTCGTCCTCGCCTTCCTGGGGAGTCTGTTCAGTTCAATTCGATTCGGGAGATTGACTTCGATACCGGAGCCGTGCATTGCTGCAAAAGTGATTTCTTGCACCGTGGCTGTTGTTTCTCTTTCAGTCATAGTTGTCTGCAGCCGTACACCTATCAATTTGTCTTTCCGGGTTTGCGTTGTCATGCCGTGGCTAGAATGGTGTCCGGATCCTCAACAACCAGATGCCCAGTGGGTCAAGATCTTTCATCCGGGATCATGGACTCCACATGAAGAACATGATGCTCCACCTCCACCGCACACGTATAGAGAGTGGAGGGAGTTCTATGCTCCCAACCCGGACCCAGTCGGCGAGCAGCTCAATGTCACCATGTGGTACAAAAGAGACTGGGCCACAGAGGGCTATCGGAGAGTCGCTGCCCCTCAAGCTGGTCATGACTTTGATTCTATGTCTTTTCCTGATTATCACAGCGTGGCCACGCAATCCGCGGCATTGAGTATGTCACCGCAGCTGTTAGAAGCGATCCTCAGGTCCTCGGATGCGGCGGATTTCTCTACTGAAGAACTGACTCGTCTCCAAGAGGGGATTTCTCAACAACTGACAGCTCGCGCACGTCACGCTTCCCAACTTCATCAACCAGTACGTGCATCACGTGGAATCACACCATCGGAGACGGTTGGGGTCTCCGAACCATACCGGCCTGTTAATCCTTCCGACAGCTGCAAAGACAAGGCGAGTCCCATCTTCGAGCTAAATGAGGACTAGACGCACGCGAGCGGGGTAGCGTACAAAATAAGGGTGGTTTTCACACTTTCATTGCCTTGCTTGGTTGTTGCTTGTACATGGTTGTGCATGGTGCCTGTTTCTCTATCAGCTGGATCGGAGCCCGCGATTCGCCTTGCTTCTTACTTCGACATGGACGTCGATGATTCGAAGCAGCACCCATGGCTCGAATACTCGGTCTGGCAGGATCAGGAGTGGGTGCGGATCTACACTCCAGGACAGCCTCAGCGTTGGCACCGCGGAGAAACTGTACCTGATCTACCAGACAATTCTTTTCGGGAATGGCAGCGGGTGACTGATCCCAATGAATGCACTGGTGAGCACGGTCAGGCATGGAACATCCGCGACTGGCAGCATCAGGGATACCAGCGCATTCTGTCTCGAATGGAGTCCTTCACAACTCATCATTCGCATGATCAATTTCTTGGTCAAGTTCGGAACTCCGATGCCATTCCAGTTGAGGAGACGTTCACCTATGCTACTCCATTTTCTCATGGTGATCGCCAGGCTGCTTCACAACTCGCTTCAGTCCTCTATGGCGACACTCGTAATGCTCAACGTGGTGATCTCTCGTTCCCGTCTTCTGAGCGGTTTAGGGCTGTTTCTCGTTCCCCTCGCCGCGGTGGAATTTTTGGTCAACGATAGGGACACGGGGTTGAGCATGTGATCTTCCTGCAGAAAAGGAGACTCCTCGCCCCTCATTGAGGGGCGTGTGTGTGCGGAGTGACAGAATGCCCTGTCACCACCCTTTCGGTTTCTCAGCAGGGGGGCAGAGAGGACTTGCAAAGCTCTGCCCAACGAAGCTCTTTGCAAGCTCCTAGGATACGGAGTCTGATCAACTCCGCGTACCTGCGCAACTCGTGTGATTCAAAGTCCTCTTGGCCCGTTGGTTTTCTCGCTGTGTGTGCTTCATGTTGAACCTTGTAACGGTTTCGCAGCTAGACGGAAACCAAGTGACTGCAAGCCGAACCTTCACCCACTCGAGACTCATCAGTTGTACTCGAGACTCATCAGTTGTACTCGAAACTCATCAGTTGTACTCGAAAGATTAGCACTCTCCATCTGGAGTTTAAGTGTGTGTGGTTGGTGTGTGTGTGTGAGTGTGAGTGTGAGTGTGAGTGTGAGAGTGAGTGAGTGAGTGAGTGAGTGAGTGAGTGAGTGAGTGAGTGAGTGAGTGAGTGAGTGAGTGAGTGAGTGAGTGAGTGAGTGAGTGAGTGAGTGAGTGAGTGAGTGAGTGAGTGAGTGAGTGAGTGAGTGAGTGAGTGAGTGAGTGAGTGAGTGAGTGAGTGAGTGAGTGAGTGAGTGAGTGAGTGAGTGAGTGAGTGAGTGAGTGAGTGAGTGAGTGAGTGAGTGAGTGAGTGAGTGAGTGAGTGAGTGAGTGAGTGAGTGAGTGAGTGAGTGAGTGAGTGAGTGAGTGAGTGAGTGAGTGAGTGAGTGAGTGAGTGAGTGAGTGAGTGAGTGAGTGAGTGAGTGAGTGAGTGAGTGAGTGAGTGAGTGAGTGAGTGAGTGAGTGAGTGAGTGAGTGAGTGAGTGAGTGAGTGAGTGAGTGAGTGAGTGAGTGAGTGAGTGAGTGAGTGAGTGAGTGAGTGAGTGAGTGAGTGAGTGAGTGAGTGAGTGAGTGAGTGAGTGAGTGAGTGAGTGAGTGAGTGAGTGAGTGAGTGAGTGAGTGAGTGAGTGAGTGAGTGAGTGAGTGAGTGAGTGAGTGAGTGAGTGAGTGAGTGAGTGAGTGAGTGAGTGAGTGAGTGAGTGAGTGAGTGAGTGAGTGAGTGAGTGAGTGAGTGAGTGAGTGAGTGAGTGAGTGAGTGAGTGAGTGAGTGAGTGAGTGAGTGAGTGAGTGAGTGAGTGAGTGAGTGAGTGAGTGAGTGAGTGAGTGAGTGAGTGAGTGAGTGAGTGAGTGAGTGAGTGAGTGAGTGAGTGAGTGAGTGAGTGAGTGAGTGAGTGAGTGAGTGAGTGAGTGAGTGAGTGAGTGAGTGAGTGAGTGAGTGAGTGAGTGAGTGAGTGAGTGAGTGAGTGAGTGAGTGAGTGAGTGAGTGAGTGAGTGAGTGAGTGAGTGAGTGAGTGAGTGATGCGTTTGTGCGTGCGTGCGTGCGTGCGTGCGTGCGTGGGTGCGTGGGTGGGTGGGTGGGTGGGTGGGTGGGTGGGTGGGTGGGTGGGTGGGTGGGTGCGTGGGTGGGTGGGTGGGTGGGTGGGTGCGTGGGTGGGTGGGTGGGTGGGTGGGTGGGTGGGTGGGTGGGTGGGTGGGTGGGTGTGTGCGTGTGTCTTTTTTTGGGGACACCCTAACAGGATCCCAAAGGATAGGAGCTGTCTTGACTGCATCAGCTGGCAGGCATCGAGCCCTGCTGATCCCAATGCATCTTGCATCTCAGTGCTTGTCCCAATCCATCCTGCATCTCAGAGCTTGTCCAGCTCAACTTGTTAGGAAAGGGGTTGCCCCCTGGGTTGGCTGAGCTGTGGTAGAGTTTTGCTTTGGACGGGCCTTGGGATTGCCGTCCGGCTGCTGGCATGGTACGTGCTTTGTGGGAGAGCGGGCAACCGTGCGCAGCGCCAACAGAGCCGAGCAATTCATCGCAGCTGGCCAACCAGCAGCAGCAGCAGCAGCCATTGGGTGTGTTTGGCTTATTTGCATCGAAGCTGGAGGCTTCGCAGGTGCGTTCAATGTGGCAGACGTTTCGCAAAGCTTTTCCTTCCGAAGCGTTGGACGAGCACAGCCGACCTTGTCGCCAGTTGATCCAGCAAGTGTATAGGCCAAATAAAGACGGGGATCTTCGCTTCATCCCGTGGAACCTCATATCAAGTGAAGTGCGATGGGCCCAGTCCAAGAACTTGCAGGAAAAGAAGGAGAAGTCCTTTGTGGGATGGCTTGCAGAAGTGGCAGGTCACTCTGACCAAGTGGAAGGGTTTGTGTCGCCATCGCCTTTTGCCGTTCAAAGGGAACTAGCCCTGCGTGGCGTGACCTGGGCCGTTGTTGGGTGGTGTCACCTGGGAGCGGCCAACGCGTTCAGCCAGTATCGCCGGTGCTCGGCTTGCGGATGCCATCAATCGCTGAAGCAGAGGCCGCAGATGTTGAAATTTGCCGAAAGCTGGGCGAGCTTCTCAACGGCGGCTCATCCCTGGATGATGCAATTCCAGGGTCACAAGATTTGACATTTTACATAAAGGAATCAAGGCCAAAGAATCAGTGCCCGGATTATGTCTTTCTCGCACTTTGTTTAGACCTTATTCCGTCTCAACAACATAGACATCCAGTCTCTTGCCACGAGGCCGCGTTGGCATACTTTCCAGCACTACGTTGCCTAGTTGGAGGGCTTCAGGATTGCAACCCGCGTATTCGTGGCCAAGCACTATGGCTTACTCTCGCAATGACCTTCTTACTGGCAAGTCCCGCAATGCCCCCGAAAATGCAGCGCATCTCCTGGAATGTAGACATGGGTAGCTCTGTCTCGACACGCGCGCCAAGCATGCCTCCAACCTGGAGACTGCGTGGCCGCATCCGAACAATAGCGGCTGAGCAAAGCGCTGCAGGATCCAACCACCGAGGGTGCGCACATTGATCATGGAAGGCGTGCTAAACCACACGGCGAGACATAGTCGCAGCCAAGCAACATCTGTTTGCTTGTGACGAAAGCAGCCGTAGCATTGGTTTTTTGTTTGCCCTCCAGGCACACGAGGCGCCAAAAAGAGGTTCGAAGACTTGGCCTCTTCCCCGGCGCAGCTGGCAAGATGGCGGGTTGTCAAGTTAGCTCCGCGCCATTTGACATTCTCGCACTTTGAGCATGGCTTTGCAAAATGATCGGCGTATTGCAGGCTGTCGCCGCAATGGCCAGGTTTGGGCAAGCGGCGGTGGTAGGCCGGCAGCAGTGCCCGCGTTGGCTGCGCGAAGGGCCTCACCATAGGCGCGGATCGGTCTCGCCTGGCAAGGAAGAAACAAGGCAAAAAGCCACCGTACTGTGTCGCCTAGGTGCACATGCAAACTGCTGTCTGTGGGGTGGGATAAGGCGTATGGATCTGGAGGAAGACCGCGCATTGAACACAACAGGCGGGCGCGTGTGTAAACGTGTGTCAGAAGTGGGGGTTGGGCGAGAGGGGGCGGGCGAGAGCAAAGCCACCTATACTCGCGCGGGCGCTCAGCCAACCCACGAGAAACTGGATCTTCTGCACCAAGTTTGACTTGAATCACTAACCTGTCTGTGCTCCCATACCCATCACAAGTAGAGGAATGCCCTTGTGCAAGTGAACCCGTAACTCAGCAGTGGCCGCTGTCTTGTCTTCGACTTCGCTGGCCAAGCTTGCGCAGCCAAAGTCGTGGACTTTCCGTTTGCAAGCAGTGGCCTGCCACTTGTGTCCAGCTTGAGGCTGCTCACAAGGGAGGGTCCGGTCAAGTTGGTGGTGCCGTAGTGCGCAGATCTCTGACAGGCAGACGGAAAGCCTGGGTTAACCACGTGTGGGGGGGGAGGTTATCACAGCAACCTGCGATTTTTTTGGTCAAACGGCCCTTCTGGGGGACCCCCAAAAAACCAGTGTAGGGCCTACACTGGTTTTTTGGGGGTCCCCTGAAAGGGACCCCCACATGATTTCAGGTTGCAAAAGACGCGCAGATCAGCTGTAGGTCCCTTGGCAGGGGACCCCCAAAAAACCAGTGTAGGCCCTACACTGGTTTTTTGGGGGTCCCTTGCAAGAGACCCTCGATTGTCCGAAAAAAATCAAAGGAGCCGCCAGGTGGCCGCGCCTGCGCTGTGGCTGTTTCTCTTTGCGCCGGTTGTTTCTGAGAACCAGAGGTGCGTTGCCAATCGCAACAAAACGGAGTGTGGCGCGAGCGTCTCGCATTTTCTGCCGCAACTCCGCGACTCAAGCCACGGGGAGCGAAGGCGCTACACGCCTCCGATGTGGCCGCGCACCGGCGGACCAGGCAAGACTTTTCGTAATCGTGCAACACAGTTTGAATTGACTGGGGTTCACGCCCAAGCTGGTCTGCAAGTGAATGTATCTCCGGCTGCGCTGCCTCACTTGTGACACAAAATCCTACAAGCAAACATACCACACTCGCTGCGCTTGTACGACGTTAAAGCAAGCAGAGGGTCATGTCTGCAGAATGAGCCGGAAGCTCTAAAGCACTGACGCTTGAGAAATGGCTTGCGCCGTTTCCGAAAACAACGAAGGAGAACCACAGGAAAACAGCGTCCAAACCACAACTTCCCTGAAAGCAAAGCGAGCTGCGTCGCAATTGCCACGGGACACCTACGGCCCCCCTATTCTGCCAGGTCCTTCACGGGAAACACTTGTTGCGAAGTGACATGTAGTTTGGCAAGGCTTCTTTCAGCTTGTTGGATGCTAAGGTGGACGCCCCGGGCGCCCGGCGCCCCGGGCACCCGGCGCCCCGGGCACCCGGCGCCCCAGGCGCCCGCCGCCCCGGGGCGCCCCCCGCCCATGGCGCCCGGCGCCCCAGAGCCGGCAGAACTCAAAAGATTTCTGCTCTGTTCAAATGGCTTTCAAACCCACGCTTGTGTTTGGGGCGCCAGGCAAAGGTCCACGTGACCTGACAAGCGTGCAAATGCAGGCACGACCCCCCGCTTTTGGGAGATTCTCGGGTGTCTCCAAGCGTAGTTCTGCATCTACGTGGAAGCCAAGACACAGCTTTGCGCTGTCAGCCAGAACAAGCCTCAACTCCCGCCGCCTCCTGACTTCGTCCTGGTGACAAACTCCAGAGCGACACAAACAACTCAATGTCTTTGCCTCTCGGCATTCCGGGACTGCCTCGTCGCACAAGCAGCAATTAATGCTGGCCCTTCCTGCAACTGATTGACGCTGAGCGGGTGGAGTTACTGACTTGTTTGAAGACGCAGGTGAGAGCAAATTCGTTCAAATCAGTGCAAGCAAGGCACGTCATGGAAATACGTTCTGCCGGATGAATCTGGGATGCGCGCAGCAAAAAAAAGGGATCTGGCCCGCCCTTGATGGTTGACCTTGTTTAATGTCAAACCTTGTGACCCTGAATTCATGAGTGCGTTGAGGGTTCCCCGTTGTTGGGCACGTTGCTGCAGCTTCGCCCGAAGCCGTTACAGCACGCCCGATCCCAAGAATCGCCATGCCCAACCTTACAGTAGTAAGGGCCATGGCAAGGGCCCGGGCAAAGGCCAGCGGAAGCGCAGGGGTGCATGCAATCGCTTCCAGGTTGGCAAGTGTAGTGCAACTGATTGCCGATACGAGCATGTGTGTGACTGAATTGCCAAGAATTCTCTGAATAGGGACAGCGCCCCCTGAGGAGGTCAGTGACACAATCATGTGCATCATCCAACCCCGACACAACGTGAGGTCGCCGTACATGTTCAGGAAAGCTGTGTACTTTCTGCCGCTCCAGCTTCAGAGCTCAGTCAAACGCAGCAAACGCCAGAGGACCCAAAGTGCTTGCTGCCCTGGCAGCCCCTGCTTTTATGCCTGCGTGGGAAGTTCCGATTCCAGATGGCGGGGGATGCCGTTCCACGGCGGATTGGGCTCGCCCCAGGGCGGAGAAAGATTTCTTTTGCCCGTTACGGAGGAAGTTCGAATTGCTCACCAAGGGGTGGAATCTGCTGGTTAGCCGTCTTTGCCTGCATGTCTCCCAGCCTTCTCCTGCTTGCTTACTGTCTGACGCAGAACTGCAGCGCGTGCGCGCAGAGCTGGTTCAGTTTTGACTTTGCAAGGTTTCCCATGCTTGCCGGTTGTCCCATGTGATCAGCCGTTTCTGGGAGTCCGTGGCCAGACTTACTTCAGATCTGGATAGCTGCCATGGCGGGCGTTCCAACTGGCATTCTTGAACCCATCTCTTTTTCTGGGGTCTGGGAGCCTATTGAAATTGAGGCTTAAGTGGACAAGAACCTGTTAATTCATCGGGAGCCGTGGGGTAGTGCTTTAAAAGACCCCCAGCTTACAATGGACTTGATTGAGAAGGACTTGAAAGCCGGCCACTTAATCGAGTTGCATGGCGGGGAAACTTGGAGTGGTTGCAGCTATTGGCCGCAAGCCGCGCCTCATCGGCGATGGCGCCGTTTCAGTTCGCCTTCCCATCCTTGAAAGCGTGCAGCGCTTTCTCTCCAACGCACCTGAGTGGGTAGCGTGGGGCTGGGATGCTCGTGGGGCCCACAAGCTCGTTAGAGTTTCCGAGCGGGAACGTGGTTTTCCTGTTTTGTGTTTAATGGCCGCTGGTTCGTATATAACTGTTCTTATTTTGGGGCCAGATGGTCCGCTTTCTGGTTCTCCTGCGTTGGTGCGTGCCTTTTTGATGCGGCAGCTGCATTTGTTTATCCGCATCTGCCACGGGGGCTTCATCTATGTGGATGACGTCCTTTGCCTTCTGCCAGCTTTGGTCGGGTTTTCTTGTGGCTTGCAGCAGCTTGCTCTGCTCTTCCTGCGTGCATTAGGAGTCGCGCTTTCTTGGGAAAAGATGTTTTTGGGCAACGAGTTTTGCTGGCACGGGTGGCTGTTTCGCTTGAACAAGCTTGAGGTATACATGCCGCTCAGCAAAGAAGAGAAGCTTCTTCCGCTCTTAGAGCGCTTGTGCCGACAAAAATCAAAGTTGGAGCGCCGCCAGGTGGAGTCCGTGGTTCGACTGCTCTTGTGGTTCACAGGAGGCTGTCAATGGCTAAAGCCATGGCTTGAGCCTCTGTACTGCGTCTTAAATAAACCCAGAGCAGTACCGCGCCTGGTCAACTTATGCAAGTTTGCAGTCAATGTGCGAAGAGAGAAGGCATTCGGACACCCCGCCCGGCCCGCAACGGGCAAAGTAGTGTTGTCTTTTTTGATTACGCGTGTCCGTTGGTCACTGTTGGCGACCGCTCTGCGTGGGCTGCCCGTTTCTTTTACAACACCATTAGATCTCAAGCAGGCTTCCGCTCTGTGTGCAAGACAGTGCCGCAGGAGCGGGCGCGGCGGATGCCTTTGCCACCGCTAACGCTGCAGCACTGCAGGTGTTGGCGGCTGGTGGCTGCCATTTGGCGCTGAGCCGGTCGTAGCCAATGTGCGTTGGTTTAGTTTCCAGTTGTTGCGCGAAACTTTGCCCAAGTCATTCCTACTGAGAAGCCGTTCAGAAAGGAGGGCTGGCCATGCAGACAAGTGTGTGCTTTGTTTTGCCCAGCTTTGCGACAACCAATCAGTGACCTATTCTGCCTTTAAAAGGTTGAGTCGCTTTGCTACGTGCTCCAGGCGCTAGGGTTTCATTGCTGTAGGCTAAAATTTTCCCTCACTTGCAGTCACGTGGCCGGAGGCGGATGCCCTCAGCCACGATCGCGTGCCGGCCGGGTTCAGCGCCGAAAACCAGGAGGTGCTTGATGTGCTGGATGTGTTGCAAGCTCCTTGGACCTCAGCCCTGCGGCTGGGCAATTCTGAAGCTTGCTGACACCAACGGGTGGGGCTGCTGTGCTGGCCCAGCTGGCTGGCCTGTGTTGGTAGGCCAGCTGGGCCACGGTGTTTCACATCATTGCAGAAAAGAGCACAAGTGCGTGGGTCAAAGGGTTGAGCTGCCTTGACTGCATCAGCTGGCAAGCATCGAACCCTGCTGATCCCAATGCGCTTGTCCCAATGCATCCTGCATCTCAGAGCTTGTCCAGCTCAACTTGTTAGGAAAGGGGTTGCCCCCTGGGTTGGCTGAGCCACCCTCCCTGTGATTGGCTTATTTGAAGCCGGGCCCAAGTGCCTGTTCCGCCTGGGGGCGGCTGTGCTGGCCCAGCTGGCTGGCCTGTGTTGGTAGGCCAGCTGGGCCACTGTGTTTCACATCATTGCAGAAAAGAGCACAAGTGCTTGGGTCAAAGGGTGTTTTCCTTTTGGCTGTCCTTTTCCAACCATACAGAAAAACAGAACGTGTTTAAGTACTTTTCAGCCACGTGTGTTTAAAGCTTTTCCCTTTAAAGGGGCCACGGCTGATTGTCTAGACACATTTTGCCGTTTGCCTGGTCAATTTTCCGAGGTGCAGGCCAGGGTCGGTCACAACAGATCGGAGACCCATTTGGGAAGATGCTCCCCCTTTAGAAACTTGTGGGACAATGCGGTGGCATCTGAAGTTTTATTTGGGGGCACTTTAGGAAGAGAAAACATCAAATTCCCAACGCCCTCCCAAAAACATGCCGCACCTGGACAGAACCTGGGAGTTGCTTCAGGCTGCGATGTGGCCCACCTTCGCTGGAATAGGCCTGCATTTACCGCTGGTCGCCCACCATGGATGTGGAAAACTGGGTTTTCGGACCAATTCCTGTGGTACCAAAATAATGTCCCTTCCGAAGGAACTCATAAACAAGTCACGGGGATGGACCTGGGCTTCCTCATGTCATAGCAAGCCTGTCGATTCGGGGATAACACGAAAGAACACGCATATTGGTGTAGCCAGGTCCATGTTGTAGGCTTGATTTGAATTGACATTTTGCAACACATGCAGAAGTACCCCTTGCAGCCTTGGTTGCCAACCCGTTACCCCGCGCATCTATACAAACCCACCTTTGCAAATGTATGGGAGACACGTGCTAAATTTGAGAAACATAAGCATGATATAGACCTTTTTGCCAACGGGTTTGTGTTCGCAAGTGGGTGTGACGGCGATGCATTTTGGCGCGCAAACGGTGGAGTGATAAGGAAGGGTGGGCTTTTGGCACAGGTTTGGGGAATGGCAAGGAATCGGTTCAACTCCTGCCGATTGGTTTGCGGCTACACTTCTTGGTGCGCGGACAATGCGAAGAAGTTCAAAGCCTGGTGAAACAGGCACGTCGGCTTGTTGTCGCCGGTGCCAGCTTTCGGTTGCAAGTATTGCAAGCAAGCCAGGAAGGAGGTTGGTGAGGCCAGGATGCGGTTGTTCAGTCGGTATCGCGCAAAAAACCAGGGTGAGACACTCATATCTCCACGTGCACCCCGAGAACTGCATTTCTTGCCTGTGGTGCAAACGTCTTGGCGAAATTGCGGTGAGGCAAAACAATGCGCCGTCGTAATTCCTGACTTTGACAAGTAAGCACCAGCACAAAAGACCACACCAGCAGACAGGAGCTCCCAGCCCCACCCTTCTTTCACCAACAGAGGCCAGGCAAATATGGACCGAACGTCGACATGCTGATCTTTCGGAACAATGTCCCAGTTGTGCAGCTGTCCCTTTTTTGCTATGCAAAACGCCACTGAACATGGTCTACCATGGTCGCTGGTTGCAACTGCAATTCTGCCTGGCTACCAGGCCTGCTGGTGCTGATGCTGGGGGGGGCTCTTCTCATCTTCTACTGCCTCCAGGCGCGCTGCGTGCCGGCGAGGGGGGGGGGGGTTGCGTGAGTTCGGTGGTTGTTGCAAAGTGGGCGAAGCGCATCTCTCGCTTTTGCACCTTGTCTCATGTGGGATTCGATGTAGATCCGGCCACATAGATGTCCTGCGGAAGCTGGAAAGGGGGGCCAAATGGCTCTCACTGAAGGCAGTGTCTAAGTTTTGATGCCCCTCTCGATTCCACGAGTTGCACTTGGATGCAAACCTTCCGGTACGGGATGTAAGCCTGGGTTCAGGGTCCACACAAGAGCCCAATGGAGACATGTTTCAAAAGTCGCGGAATTTGCCAGGCAGGCCGAAGGGCCTCGCGAGTCCAGATGACGGACATCGAGGAGAGGGTTGGCTGTTTTGTTTCTTGGGTTTGCTTGTCGCGGCAAAACCAGGGGAGTCAGCAGCACTGGGTGGAAGGCTTTTCCGAGAGGCTCTGAGAAGGCCGGCCTTGTGCCCTTCTTAGAAGCGGTTGTGGCCTTCTAGGACCATTTCTATGGGCTTCGCAGAGGGGGATTCGCCACCAAGAGCCTCTCCTAGAGGCAACGCCTCTTCTAAGAAGGCGCCCCACCGACGCCTCCTTGCAACAAATTCCTTGTTTTTTCTTGCCATCTCCCAGGGCTTCTTCCGCTTCAGGATTTTGAGAGCGTGAATGAGTCTTTCTCAGGAGGTTGGGGGCTTCTTTCTTAGCAATCTTGACGGCTTTGGGAGTGTCTTGCAAGAGCCTGTTTCAGGTGTGTCGGGGGGGTGGGGGGGCTGGCTTTTGTGTTTGGATTTTCTGGTGGCTTTGCATATTTCTCTGGGGCCTCATGTGGGTCCAAAAGGGTTGAAGGGTTGTTTCCCTTTAAGCACAAAAGACGAAACCAAAGGATTTGCATGGCATGCTCATTTGGTTAGAACGCTGGTAATGCTGCAGGGTCTATCAACTATCGAATCGATGCTTCCCAGCGATTCAGAAAATACGTAAGAACTCAAAGTCACAGTGCATGAGTTTGACTGCCCAGGGCTTTGGTTTTACATGTACACGTGTGTGTGTGTGTGGTTGAGTGAGTGAGTGAGTGAGTGAGTGAGTGAGTGAGTGAGTGAGTGAGTGAGTGAGTGAGTGAGTGAGTGAGTGAGTGAGTGAGTGAGTGAGTGAGTGAGTGAGTGAGTGAGTGAGTGAGTGAGTGAGTGAGTGAGTGAGTGAGTGAGTGAGTGAGTGAGTGAGTGAGTGAGTGAGTGAGTGAGTGAGTGAGTGAGTGAGTGAGTGAGTGAGTGAGTGAGTGAGTGAGTGAGTGAGTGAGTGAGTGAGTGAGTGAGTGAGTGAGTGAGTGAGTGAGTGAGTGAGTGAGTGAGTGAGTGAGTGAGTGAGTGAGTGAGTGAGTGAGTGAGTGAGTGAGTGAGTGAGTGAGTGAGTGAGTGAGTGAGTGAGTGAGTGAGTGAGTGAGTGAGTGAGTGAGTGAGTGTGTGTGTGTATGTTGGTTGTGTGGCTTATGTGCTTTGAGGTATTAGGGGTAGTTGGGTGCGCCGACAGGGGTGCGAGACGACAATCCCCCTTATTGGTCCATTTTCCAAAAAGGAAGCCAGACACCCGGAAAGATGTTCGTTTGATGGCATTGCCGGATGTTTCTGGACTCGCAGGATCCAGGCGCGAGCCGACCAGGGGGTGGACTGGCTTTTGACTGGTGCCCTTTGGCATGTCTCAGCTCAACCCCCTCAGTTGTCCAAAGCCGACCTTTTGACCTTTTGGTGGGCCCCTGTTGGTCCATTTTTAGTCAAGGCCAAAGGGTAGCCTTTCATTTCCAGGTCATTTGGGCAACTGAGCCCCAGAATGGAATTGAATCTAAATGGCACCCGAGGTTGTCGGACATTTGTCAGTTGCTTCTTTGCTTTAATGTAGCCTATGTTGCATGGGCTCGAGAGGTTAACAAAACATTGTCAGTCCTGAGCAATTGATTTCATCGTGCTATATATCTGATGAGATGGGGATGATTCCTTTTGCATGTGTTAGTGCCTTTGTGCCCTGACTTTCTGATGAACATTGGGATGCTCCATGCTGCATGCTTTGTGTTTTTCCCCATTGGTTCGCCCGACCTAGCATTTTTGGAAGAGGATGCACCCGCACAGGCAGGCTCAGCTTAGCTGAAATTGCGAAGTTGACTTTTTTCCCCTTTCTGAATGTGCAGAGAACAAGCAGGGACTGGTCCGAAAGGGACATGCGAGTTGAGTCATGCGCACTGGGAATTGGTCCCCAAGCTTCAAAACGGTTAGTCCACGAAAATGTTCATAGACCCCAAACTTATGTGGGCTTCATTTAGTATTATCCATGATCCAGGGAGTAAAATCAACTATGCCTCTTCCCTCTCTTTCTACCATCCTATGTCAGCCCGCTTCTTGGATGGGAGTAGAAAGGAGGCAAAGAGAGGCATGAGGAAAGAGATGAAGGATGAATCACTTTCTCTTTATCATGCGGTCCATCCCCGAGGCAAAGAGAAGAACACCGCGCTGAAAATTCACGTATTGTGGCATGAAGTGGCCCATCCCAAATCGGATAATGGGCGCATCTTGCTCTCGCAGGGCTGAAGTTGGAATGTTCAAGAGACACCAAGCCATGATGCTCCCCGTTTTCACCCTGCAATTGGTTTGCTCACCAAACCTGAATTGATTTGGACGCTAGGCCGGGAACAACACACCTTCACAAGCAAAGCGCAGCGAGGCGCCCGCGGCTTCCACCTCCCACTTGAACCAAATTGGAAGCACAGAAGCACGGCGCTGCAAAGATTGGGAGCGGACGTCGAACTTTTGAAAGCTTGGACACATCAAAAACACGATTTCGAAGAATTCTTGCTCCGAGCAGTCAACATTTCGCCAATTCAACTTGCAAGCTTCCCCCTGCCAGGTGAAGACGCAGAGAAGAACAAGGCCAGGACCGGCGGGCAGAACTGGGTACGTGACATTTTGATCGCATCTTTTGGGCCTGCGGCCTCTAGCCGGCTACGCCTCTTTGAAGTTATGCTATGTCATGTCATTTCTTTGTTTTAATGAGAAACGTATCCTGTGCTATGATATGGCTGGTTGCCCACTCCAGCCCCAGATGATGCCGGGGATGCCAGCTTTCTGGGGCCCAGCCGGGCATCAACCCAGAAGGTTCACATGGGGTCGCGCGCGCGTCAGAGGCCCCAGAACGAGCAGCCCAAAAAGAACAGCCCGCAAGCCCGCCCGGAAACGCAAACGCAACAAAACACCGCAAATAGCAGCGTTTTGTGGCTGGGAACGTGCGCTCGCGCGCCAGAAGGCCCGAAAACCAACAGGAAAAAAGCAAGGACCGCGCAGCACACGAGCCAGCCACAACACAAGCAAAGCGGACAGAACAACAGCCCAACGGTCAGCATAGCAGTTTTTGACGGTATTTGCCAAACAATAGCATGTGTTGTGTACCTAAGATAGCACAAGGTGTATTCCAAACAATCAGATGATGAGAAGTATAAGATATCAGATGTTTTGCTCAACCTTCATAGACCATCACTTGTGAATAGAGAGTGGGTGATGAGATTATAATCTGCAGACGTTCTAATGCATAATCCTCAACACAAGTCCAACCTCTGCAGATAAGCATGCTCATACGGCGTTTTGTACAGCAAGGACCCAGCATCGCCGGCATGCCCGGCAGCGCTTGGCGCCAAAATGCGCGAAAATGAGCCTTGCTTATATCCCTTCGAACAATACAGTGCTTCATGGGTTGAGAGGCTTTTTGGAAGGAAGTCTCGATGATGCAGACCAAGCCCTGCTGAAGCATGCCAGCCACACGCCTAAACCTTGCAACGCGATGTTTTGCAAGGGTTTCCCACAGGCAGGCCAAACCGCAAGCCCCAGCTGGTGATGCAGAGGTGCCGGATTTAGGCAACGCATCACAACCAAGTGATGAGGGTCGGCGGCACCAGGGTGCAGCCCCATAGCTAAAGCAATTGCCTAGCGACGACATGCTACCCCAGGAGGCGTAGCTGGATTCACCAGGCCTCCGCCGGCTGCCGCCGACCCTCAGCCAAAGCGTTGCGTTAGCGGAAAGCTCGAAAATGCGAGCTCGTCCAGTAATCGGTGTGCGCGTTGGTCGTGGGATCAAGGAATCCAAAGCTACACTTCACAGGGCCGGTCCTGGAAATCTACTTTTGTTCAGTTTCGAGTGGGAAAATTGTTAGGATTCCAATCGCTTCATTCCAAGTTGCATCCCACGCCGGTTTTCCCTGCAGCAGACTAGGACGGGAGGCAGAGGCTCGGCGGACTACTTTTGGGTCCTGGTGGTTGTCTCCCTGTAAGCCATTTAATTGATCAAAGGAACAAGCACTTTCCAGATCCCTGTTTTCCCGGTGGGTTTGTCCAGGGCCTGCTCGTGGGGCTTGCACCGCCTCTTTGCTTCCAAGGTTGCGCCAAAGGATGCTCCCAATATACAATGAAATCTAGAGAGCCTGCTGATAAGTCAGGAAAAGGGGCTCGCCCAATCTCGCGTTCTGTCAGCACAATCAAGGGCCAACATGGGCTAACCCCCCTCCCACAGCCATTTTCCCATGTCCGGCGCCTGAAGAATGATTGCCCGTTCAACTCCCCCCGCGGGCTCACTAGGGTAAGACGAGCTCATGTGCTCAGGCTGATCTGTAGAAGCCGCAAATGTTTGGCTTGAAAGGCAATTTGTCATGACCAGCGTTCAGGTTTGTGGGAGATTGGATTTGTCAAGCACTCTGCTTCCAAGGAACCTTTGCCCCACCCCCCCCCCCCTCGCCCCCAAGTGAAGAGACACAAAGGGGTCGATAGAACAAAGCAGGTAAGGCAAGTCGGCAAAACAGATCCATAAGCTTCGGGAAAAGGATTGGCTCTGAGAGTTGGGCGCAGGGGTCCTTGTCTCGATATTTGAGCTGGCGGCCCTGGCTCCCGGATTGGTGAAGAGCATTGGGTTGTAAGATCCGGTTTTTCCTCCTTGGTTCTGCGTCAGTCCCTGTCAATATCCTGGAGGGTGGGCTTGTCTCGAAATTGGGAGCCCGCCCTCAAAATTGGTGTCCCGTTTGCTTAACAAAAGGATGCACCCTGGGTAGATCCGTATCAAGTGAAGCCTTTGCCAACCCTTGTGCGGAGAGCTAGCTGACGTTCGGTCAACATCTCCTGATTTTTCGACGGTCCAATTGAAGAGGGACATGGGACTCATTCAATTTCTGTTTTTTGACCTTGGCTCAGATGGACTTTATGGCCTCGCTCGCCTCACAGAGCACGCAGCCGGGGCCCTGTGGCTTTCGCTGCTGGAATGTATGTTTGATTGTCACCATTCAGGAAAGAGGGGCCCTAGCCGGAACCGAACTGTGATGGCCCAACTGGCTAAACATGATGCATATAGAAGCGCAAGATGACTGGTTTCCTAGTGGCTTCCATTTTAACACCAACCAGCATGGGGTTCTGTATTCTGAGACATGCCCCTTTGTGTCACTCATACCAATGGACCCTGAGAGTGACAAAGTAGCCGTCGGCTCGCCAAGGTTGAGCTCTGCGCGGCCAGGGGCGGAGCCGGCGATTTGCTGTGATGTTCTGTTTCCGCTTGGTCTTGTTTGCGATGCTGGACTGAATCGAATTGGCTTGAGGCTTGAGGATTCGGATTCCCGTGAAATCGGGAAGGTTGCTGCTTCCATTCATCGTAGAAGCAAACCATCCAAAGACCCACCCTGAACAAATGGGGTGGGGTCTTTGAACATATCACGTGTCTTGCATTCTGTTGGCACGGAAATGTCGCTGGGCTGCTTTTGGCCCATTCAACTTCCGTGCCTAAGCCTTCAGCACGCAGCATGTTTTATCGGTTCACTTAGCCCTGGGGGTGCCACTGTGCAGAAGCTGATTCCTACCCTCAGTTCCTGGTTGCATTGTTCTGTTGGCAGGTTGCCAGGTTGCTGGCTGGCTGGCTGGCTGGCTGGCTGGCTGGCTGGCTGGTTGGTTGGTTGGTTGCTTGGTTGGTTGGTTGGTTGGTTGGTTTCATTGTTGCGAAGCGTTACTTATGCCATGTTTTGTTCCCTCCCCCCTGCCCCCCCCATTTCTTGAGGAAACCGGGAGGTCCCACTACGGCTCTCCAAATGGGGTCCACCCTGTGGGAGCACAAGCCGGCAAATTCAGCCCAGCAAGGATTTTAATGAGTTGGTCAAGGCACATTTTGTGGTGTTGTCAATTCAGTTTCAAAACGCGAAATTCAACTTCCAATTTAGAATTGAAAGAGATTCTTCGTGTATGTTGGTCCGTGCCACTGATTGACAATGCGATTTGCCTCCGAGGCTGCCATCTTCATTTATTTTGACTCAAGTACATGGACCACCCATCAGTGCACCGCTTCTGAATCCCTCAGTTGCAACGCCCAAACCCCCCATTGGCCACTTTCGTATCAGGTTATATTCCCTGGTAAGAATATAATATGGTCTATACATGTTCCAGGATTTGTATGTATGCATAGATCATGGCAGAGCCAAAACACACTGACAGTTGAGAGCTCCTGGCTTCCCTCGCCGCCAGAGTCGTCAAAGCACCGCTGCATCCAAGAGCCGTTACGTCGAGAAGAGGCGCCGGCAATGGTTGTTGGTGTTTCATACCCCCAGCTTCCCCAACCTCCCCTCCGGGTTTGGATTCTATGAGTGTTGAGGCTTCCCTTGTAGGTCTGGGGCGTGTTGGTTTCTTCTGACGCGAGCCAAAGAGCTTCAACTTGTGTAATGTTGACCCCGCCAAATCAATGAGCCTGGCAGATGAGCAAGGCCAACGTGTTTTTTGAGCTGGTGCCCTGCACACCCATAGAATTGCTTGGTCAAGGGTGCCAGTGCGAAGTTATTTTGCTGTTGCCATTTTGCAAGTTTGATGTCTTGGCTTTTCTCGACGCACTCGGCTTCAGAATTCCGAACTCGGGGACATATAGAACATGTTGCAGACGCTTGAGCACAGCATAGGTATGCCATTTGGCCCAACATGTCTGCGCCAATGAGCTCACACAAAAACGGCACGCTCGATTTTGGAGCCTAATTTTGCTTCACACAAAAGAAAGAGGCAGCGTTGCCCAAGAATCAGTGGACCTTGGTAGTTAGGGCATGAGAATGGGCCGTTTGTTATTTGGTATAGGCCGGAACCTTGGCTCCTACGCCTCTCGTTGAAGGACCCATCAAAAAAAGAACAGGCCAGATCCGGGTTGATGAAACATGAATGAAGACTAAAACAGTGCAAAACCTTCAAATTTTGCACCTACTGTGCTTCCTTTTCATGGAGAAAGGAACCCACTTCTGGGTTTCTGAGTCCGTACCGTTGGGAGCTCAATCGGATCGGGCGCCATGGTGTCCGGCGGCGTGCTGCCAACAGCGACCGCTCACAGCTCAGCTTTTGGGCGTCGGGGGAGCGGAGGGGGCTTCGAGTTATTGCTACATGCTATTGTCAGATTTCTAAGGCCGCCTAGGAAATAGAGTCCGAACATAATATGATTGTTGGGTGGTAGGGCCAAGAATCACACGAGCAACGGACAATATTAGAGGGGTATCGGCTTTGCAGATTGACGGGTAATTATCGGTTTTGGGTAGTCCACTGTAAGAAGACTGTTTCCTATGATCAAATATTTTCCCCTTTGAGCCACTGCCTGATCTTCGGAGGGTTTGAGTTAGTGAGCCCCTGTCCTGGGTATCGTGCGGAGGTCATTGGCTGCTGGATGTCGGGGCCGGTGCTGCTGGTTCTTTGGTCGATCATCTTCGCGCTTAGGCCTGGGTCGGCCAAGCGAGCGGGGGGGGGGGGAGTTTGGAGTTGTCATGGGTGTTTGCCAAACTCCCGGGGTGTCTTTTTAGGCCACCTTATTACTTGAAACCATGAATGTTTCGGCTCTCCCCCAGCCAAAGTTGCGGATTATTTTTACGCATGCCAATGCGGAACTCTCTCCACCAAGCGTGGGAGTTCCTGGTTGCAAATTCCTTCTGAAGACTTGCAATGTTCAACCGTACTGGGTCGTCCCCCGAGAGCATTGTGCATTCTGCCAATCCATGTCAAGGAGAGCGGAGCCTGAGCAAAAAAGTCAAGGTGAGTAGCCAGCAACACGGGTGATCAAGGGTGAAACACTTTTTGATATTCTGGGCCGCGCCTCCAACCATAACAAGGGCTGCAAACACCTTCATTGCTCGAATACAATGTTAGTGGCTCTTTGCAACACGAGTCTCTCCACTATAACAAGTGGACGGGGTGCGACCCAGCTCATATCGCCAATGTTTCAAAAGGCTCGCTATTGTCCAGGTCCTCTGGATGCGTCCGCCTGCCTTGCCAGGATCGTCTATATGATGCTTGCATCGGTCAGGGTCGAGAACTGGACCCTCCATGGGATAGTAAGTATAGATAGTTGGCTAGCCTTGCTAGCCATCTTACCTGCTTATTGCATAGCAAGCTCACCGGTTCAGAGGGAAAACTAGCTCACCATGCAGATCGTTTACTTGTTTCGGACTATGGTGCGCGTGTGCTGCCCGGCCGAAGCAGATGTGGCCTGCCCACATTGCAATGGGGTGACCGGCTGCCGGGCAAAGCCCTGAGCCAGCTGCATGGCCCGGCAGCCTTTGACAGTCGCTTGCAGCAGGGTCATCCTGCCGATGGCAACAGCGCAGCCGGCGCAGCAAGTCCTCCACCGGAACTGCGTGGCTCACTGCGCCACAGCGGAGTGGGAGCCAAAGCGAAGGCCAGCCGCAGGCGCTGAGAGGTCTCGGGGCCTCACGCCGCAGGTCTCGGGGCTGACGGCCAGCGCCCAGAGAGAAGCCGCAACAGCCGCAGTCTCGCCAGCGCGCACCCGCCACCGCAGGATCCAAAACCTTCCACGGACGGCGGTCGGGCCACAGGAGCCGGCGCTTCTCCTTTTTCAGTGCCCGCGCCGGCGCGTGCTGTTTTCATACGTACAGCTTTGCAGCAGCTTTGCCTTCAACTCCTGGCGCTCTCGTTTTGAAGCATGGACTTGATATAGGGGGGTCAACATCCTTCAAGGGGCGGTCCTTTTTATACCTTTCCCCTGGTCCCCCAGGGGCCAACGAAGCTATATAAAGAAACACCAGAGGGTTGAGCTGAGCCTCATGATTTTCAGGTTGGGGTCGATTTTCAGGTTGGGGTCGGGATTCTACAGTGTGAGTTGGGATTCAGCTGTCGGCCTGCCCTGCCAGCTTGGACTGGTTCTGCCTCCTGGTCATCCCCCTATACCTCATGCCGCTTGGCTGGCAAGTTGGCTTTCGAATACTTCATGAGCTTTGGATTTGGGCTCAATGAAATCAGCAATTCGTCACTCAACCTCAGCCCATGATTCCCGACCCATTCGCTGCAACCATGTTGAATTAGTATTGACTGGCCAGAACTTGCCAAGTTCGAAGCGAAGCAACCGCTTCACATTGGAGGTCCCCGGTTTGGACCATCGGGTAGTGTACGACGGCTCAGGATTCCATTACATAATCACACGCTGTCAGGTGCCTGTTTGTTTGTTTGTTTGTTTGTTTGTTTGTTTGTTTGTTTGTTTGTTTGCGTCGGATGTGGCGACAAGGTAGGGATTCACGACATGACCTCAAGACTTCGTGAATGGGTCTTATGTGTTGAATTGGACACAAGGGTTCCCGTACTTGTGCCCCTTTCCGTTTCATACACTGTCTCGAGCCGTAAAAAATATCAGCAACATTTCTGCAACCTCAAGTGGGGGGTGGCGGTGAACTCGCATTTGATGAAAGCCGCTCAAGGCTCAAGGTGTTGTTTGTTTTTTGTGGTTGGCAAAGTCAAAGTATGTTATGCCTAAAGCATGGTATATTGTGGGTGTGTTCGAACCTCGCACAATTCATGCCATCAAGTGACAAAGTGTCCAATGAAGATGGGTTTCCCGAAAGGGCCACAAGCACCACAATCTGCAGGAGTGCCGTATGCCAAGCACAAAGCATCGCCATGCCCCAGGAAGGACAGATGTTTAATCCTAGCAATCTCTGCTTCCGGGGAACCATTTGTTTTTACAGGGCGAGGGAATGCGGCTGCTGGTGAGACTTTCATTACACGATCCCTTCATATCGGGTTCTCAAGATGATGCGATACTTCCAATACCGTTGTGAAGTCTCTTGGTAAGAAGGCCTGTGTTCGTTTGTGGGGTTTCCCGGGCGGCTGAACTTGATTGAACACAATGCATGAGGCATGTTCGAACCCTCCCTTTTAGTGACGTTGTATTGGGAATGGTCGCAGTCCAAACCATATCAGGGCAGCCTGACCATGCCTTGTCTTTTGGCATTTTCCGCGTAGGGGCGCTTTGCCAGCGTACCCGAAAGCCCCGCAGCGCCCTTGCTGAGTGGCCATTTTATTGCCCACTTGTGCCGTGGCGCCGCTTTTCTTCTTTTGGCCTGGTGTCAAGATTGCCAACCTCCCGTTTTCGAAAGCGGCGGATTTCCGAAGGTTCACCCTCAAGTAAGCTGTTCGAGTCATGCCTTAAACTCAAATCCCCAGTTGTCCAGCGGATTCCCGGCCCTCTTTTCCTGTTTGTGCATGTTCATGAAAGTTAAAGCTGTCCCGAGACTGATTCCTGGTGCTGACAGCACAATGGATCCTTAAAACAATTCAACATGTGCATCCATTGCGTCGAACATTTGCGGTCCTGTGGGGATTGGTGCTCAGGATGTTCAAGCTTCCCGACAGAAAGCTGCGCATAGGCCGGCGCTCACGGGGGTAAACTCGGCTGGCTTCCCCACCTCTGCAAACCATTGCAGATGTCCTGAATCAAAGGCCCTTCAATCTGATGATGATTTTGGAATTTGTGTTTACTTGTGCCTATAGATCTTCTGTGTGGGTGATGACTCGCATCTCGGACTCAGACAAGGTTGATGGCTGTTTTAGCTCACTTGTCCAAAAGGGCATGGAATGGACATGAAGCGGATCCGCTATTTTGCTATTGTTTGTGCATCAAAGCAGTGACAGAGGGAACCACAAGAGGATAGATATCTGTGAGTCTTTTGGAGATCTTGATCCTCTAAGAGAAACCAGCTGAAGGAACCGTTTCGCGATATGGCCGCCACTTGCCGCAGCGTTGGTTTTCAGTTGTTTGGTGGGACTCTTTTTTGTGGGTTTCCCGCTAAGAATGGTCAGCCCTTTTTTTTCCCTGTCACTGGACAAAAGATGTTTTAGTAGATTTTGTTTCAGTTGTCGCTTCACCTGTGGCAGACTCCCAAGTCTGCGGACTCAGAAAAGCAACATGTTTGGGTAGTGTGGTTCCTTTGCTGGTTGCCAATCCACGGGTGATCCTAAAAGAAATCAGTTCAGGAGAATTTCACCCTGTTTCCCGTTTTATTTTGTAGGGTCCCTGGATCAAAAATAGAATCGACAAACTCAAAAGAACCCCACAACATATGTATATATGCATAAATCTACTTATATATACGTATATATATATATATACTCCAGTCAGTGGCTGCAGCAGGGAGTGTGGCAGCCCCTTTTTGAAGCTTGTCCCGATAATGTTCCTGATTAAGTAAGTAAGTAAGTAAGTGACTGAACATTTATTTTTGCAGTGTTCTCTCACTGGTTGCAACTGAGAAAATAACATTCCACCGTTGACAGGCTTTTGGATGGCAGTGATGGCATGGTGCTTCGTCGCGGATGGAAGCCTGGGCGCCCAGGGTATCTGGGTGCACATCCTAAGAACGCCCAATGTGCAGATAGGGTTTGCAGCGGTGCCAGGTGCCCCCTAACGTCCAAGCCGCCAAACCGTAGTGCGGGGAGGTGACTTTGATCGAACCTTTCCCGTTCCCGTATGTCGTATAACTTTGAGGGGCTGTGAGCAATTCGGGATTTATCCATCCTCGGTTCCATTCGCACGTTCAGGTGTTTTTCTCCCATTCAGCCAAAACCCACTGAAGCCAACCTCTTTTTCTTTAAATCGGACACCTCCCAACCAAAATCAACGGGTGGAATCAAAAGGGCCCCATTCTCATAGGATCCAACCCCCCCCCTGATTTGGATCAAGGGGGTTGGGCTTCCTATCGTCCAAGCCAAGCCACCGCTTGAAAACGGCTGCCCCCAATGGCAGTCAAATGGCCCCCAAATCAGCCCACAGGAAGTCGCTTAAGAAGATCTGGGGATATGTCTTGCTTCAGGGGTTGCATTTGTGGCAAACTTTGCGGAATTTAGTGTGCCAAGCCCGATCCTCTAGAACGAGCGGTGAAACAAATCATGGTGTACAATCATTGCACGTGTTTGCGGCTTGGTTCACTTTGTGAGTTCCCGGATTTTTTATCATCAGTATACTTCTTGGGAAGACCATTCCAGATGGATCCGCCGGGGATCGGATCGGTTTTGATTGGCTTGTGGGATTCTTGGAGGCTTTTTGCTTTTGGGGTGCCCTGAGGTGGCTTCCCAGGAGGAAGGATTCGGATTGGGCTAAATGCGAGCAATAATCAGTCAGGTTACCATCCGCCCCAGGGGTGCATAGTGCCCTACAGCACTTTCCCAAGTCCCGATTTCGGCAGAACCAACCGGCAAACTCCGAAGCTCGTCTCACTCGGGGAGGTCCCCTCAGTGAGGCTTGCGGAAGATCTTCGCCTCCATGGTGGCCATCTTCGCGTGCCCGGTGATCCTGGACTTCCGCTTGCCCTCCTGGCCTGAGCCGAAGCCTCTGGCGAGTAAGACGCCCCGTTCGGGTGAACTGTGAAAGGGGGACAGTTGATCCCTTTCATTGTTTAGTGTTTTGGGGCTAGGCGAACAACAACAAGTTGTCAATTCTGGGGATTGCTAGCATGGAAGTGCAGAGGCGCCTTTCAGACAACAAGTCTTCTTTTGGAAAGGGAGCTTGCCGACTCAAGTTGAGCTTCGGAGTTCATTGGAGGGAAAGCGGCACGGTGAGCAAATTCTAAGATGTTCGGCGGATTCCTATTTCAGCAGAGCTGGCACTTGAGAGAGTGTCTTTTGAATTGAGCCAGCATGTGAACAGGAGGAGCCAACAAGGATCCGATGCGCACACAACCTGAAGGGATCGCCCAAGATCGTGTTCCTTTGCTGTCGGTGTTGGAAAGCCAAGCAGTCCTTCCCACTTATGGAACTTATGGAGCCTGTTTGTTTTGTTCCTTGCCTGGGTGTCTGAAGGAGCCCCTTACTACTGACCCCTTAACGCACAAGCATTCCATGCTTGCCGAGTCGTTGATTCTGGGACCTTGAGAAGAGGCCTAACTGCTGTCACACCAAGGGTTCTCGCAACCCCGAAGCTGGGTACTCAACCGGATGGAAAGGGCTTTGGGCCTGACGAGTCGGCTTGCTTCGAGGTTTGTGGCCCTCATGGAGACCACCGGAGAGTTCAAGAAGTACACGAAGCGCTGTGAGGTCCGCGGCACTGAGCTCGTCCACAAGGCTGGCCTTCCAATCTCATGTGGTGGAGAAAAAACAAGGCACTTTCGCATCGTTCCCTGTGTGGAAGTCTGTGGGGCAAGTCAATGTTCCACATTTATTTCCCTTCAGGCTCTGTTGGGTTCGGGCAGATGCCCACTCAAACCCAGCCTGGCAAACTTGTTGTTGCCCTGGAGGATCCATAGGTTCCGTTGTCTTGAAGTGCCTGCTTACCCATTTTGCGAACCAATTTGGATGATATTTCGACAGACATATCATGCTAAGCCAGGTGCAAGCGGTCAGTCCCAAGTTTTGACACAGTTCCAACTTGCGGGCCGACCAATTTCGGGTTTCGGCGTGTTTGCACTAACTGAGACCTCCCTTTTGGAATGCTATGTTCTGCAAGTTTCAGAGATCCACCTCCGTCCACTTGCCTTACAGCACCTTTGGTGCTAATCAGACAATTAGACGTATTGAGCTCTTGGCATTTTCTCAGGAAGTTTCCCAAAGACCATGGGGTTTAGCCCAGGACAAAACGGTCTTCGCCTTCCACCCGCACGGCGCCATCAGCTTCGCTTTCACGGTGAACGGCATCTTCGACTCGGAGTTCCTCGAAAAGTCGGCGCCTTCGGGGGGGTTCTCCGTGCGGGGGGTCTGCTCACCAACGGAGGGAATCCCAACAAACCGGCCCAGTTGCTCAGGGGCAACCTGGGTTCCCAACAAACAATGGAATGGACCCATCCATTCTAGGAACGGTTCCAGTTCTTTTTCTACCAGGATCAGGGGCAACTGGGAGTCCTTCCGGCAAAGTCCAGATCTTCAGCCCGTAGCATGTAAGTTCTGCAAAGGTGGGCGACCCCATGCGACCCCGCAAAACTGCTGAACTTTTGGCTTATACTAACTATGTGCCGAAGCCAATGGGGCGCATTTCAAAAGGGTCCAACAAGTTTAAAAGTATTTGGAGGGCCCTCTTTTCTGGATCATCGAGACAACTTGGATTTGGCAATTGGTGGTCGCAAGAAATGAAACTTTAGCCTGCTTTTGCGTGCTGGCAAGGGACCCCCCACAGTTCTAGGGACGGCCTGCTTTGCATTGCATTGCAGAAGGGGTTGAATTCCACCATGATATTCAGGGGTACGCAGGTGAACGAGGGGGTTCAGGTGTACACTTGAACGCTACCTGCTGTTCCGTTTCTGAAGGCCGTCAAAGCTTTCTCCCGGCCGTTTCCTTTCGGCCTGTTCAGAGGCTCCCTTCCCACACACTTCCAAAAGAGAAGGAACCTGCAAAGCACACCCACCGACAACAAAAGAACATTCAAGGGACCGCTTGCTTGCAGGTCCCACGGTTGTTGGTGTCATTTGTTTCGAGGCGATATTACAAGGATTGGTATGATAGCCCCCATGCTCGACGAGTAACAGGCACGACAAATATTAATTATGACCTTGCAAGGAAACTTGGAACCCACTTTCAAAAAGACAGAGTGTGACAGGAACCTATGGGTTCATTTTTTGGACCGCTGCAAAGAAGCGGTCGGGAGAAAAAGTTACCCATCCCCTTGTTTGCACAGGGGTAAGCAGAGTGACTGCACCTCTCCCAGGGTTGCGGCGTGGTGTCTTGGATGCTCAGCCGATGAACTGGGAGAACCTGGGGGCTTAAATCCAAGTCCAGCCTTTGTTTGCGTATTTGTGGCAAGCGTTTGAGAACTTACTCGTGTGCTCAATGCCGCAAACGCGGGTGCTTGAGTTTCGAAGCGCACTTTATTGGATCCTAATCTACTAGTAGTCGGCCTCATCCAGCTTGGTTGCATCCTTTCAAACCCTGCAATGAACAAGGCAGTCGTGGACGCATCGACGTTGCCAATTTGCATCGACCGACCAATTCTAAGTCAACTGCTTTTGAAAGATACAAGCACTGGCCGTTGAGGCTGCGTTCTCCTGCATTCAACTTGGAACGGAAAGCATGTCGAAGTTTGATTGACTGCCAAACTGTACCTGGCGCAATGATTTGTTAGTCATTTGCCCAGATTCATGTTACCAAAGATCTCGCAGCTGTTCGGATCTCCGCAGACGAAGCTGTCCTTCCTGATTGACGACTTTCTCCGGAATGGCAACCCGGTCTTCCGGCTGCTCTGCGATGTGTGCCGTGGCAAGACGCTTGCGGGTCGCATTCCTGCTGTGCGGACATGTGCAATACCACGGTTTCTCCGAAACTCAACACAATTAGAAAGCCAAAACAGGTAGAACATTGGCATTGGTGGGTGCTTTCGCATTCGTTCTCTTGTTCTCTCAGTCTCTCTCATTGTGTTATTCCTTCTTTGGAGCAACCCTGAATACCGTTGCTTGCCCGCTTGCTGACCGCAAAGTGGCAGAAAGGATCTCAAAAGCCATGCCATGATTGGCAAACGTGTTTTTGCTTAGTGATACCTGGAGCGAATGGACAGTGCTTCTTCTTGTTTGGGCTTTGCGTCATTTCGGAGTGGTTTGTGGAGTGCTCAGGGCTAATGTTGCACTCATCCAAATGCAGCCTTGATGTTTAGCAGTCGCCCTATTTTTTGATCAAGTCTTCTGAAATAAAGACATTTAAGCCCACGCGCCAGGGATTGCGGATGGGTTTTGAAAGCAAATGCATGGGCCAACATACGGCAGATCAGCGCTTGACGCAGTGTGAGCTATCATCGGCATGCCTGTCAGCGGGCCCAACCCCAACTTTGACAATCTTTTACACAGAATTCAACCCCACGACTTAAACCGAATCTTAAATCACTTAATCAAAATGAAATTAATAGTAGCTGAAGCACCTGCCAACTGCGCGAGGTATCGGGCACCCCGTCGCCAGGCTGGGACGGATGCGAGAGGCTTTGGTTGTATTCGAGCTCTACTTCCCTCAGAAAGTTGTCAAAATCCAAGGGAATGGTTGTTTCTGAAAGGAACACCTGTGGAGTGAATGTTTGAATCTCAAATGGTGCAACTAACAAGGTATCAAACTTTGTTGGTCCATGACTGCAATGCTGAAGTGCTTACCACCCGCGGACTTTTAGCGGCCAACTTGTCCGCGCCATCTCTTGTAGCATCTTGGAGTACTAGTTGTATGGGTGTAGTAAGCTAATTATCATATTTTTGTCAGCCTATGTGTTTGGCCTAGGTGGGTAAAGTGGGTGGTCAATAGCTTCTAAGACTCTACACGGTGTCCCCCCCCTCCAGTGCAAGTATGGCCCAAAAAGCCAAAAAGGGGCTTAAGGGCTTAGCAGCCTCATTCAGCCTTGCAAGGCTTTCTCGCTGGGGTTGTTCCATGAAAATGCTTAGGAGTTTCCCCCACAGCGCGGAAAGCCCTCACTTGGGTTGCATGCGGGGGTCTGGCTGGATCCCTTTCCGAAGAGATCAGAACCCCAAGGACCTTTGTGTCTTTGGGATCCTTTGGTTGCTGCGCTGTACGGGAAAACGACCCAGCAGATTGAAGAAACGCCTTGGCACAGATCGTGAGCGCAGACAAGAACACCATCCGCCGCTTGATGACTGAAGGCAGCAACGTGCCCTGGTGGCGCCGGCGTGCAAAAGGGCCCAAATGATCGGAATGGGGTTGCATGTGTTTAACGGTTGTAAGCGAAGGATGTGTAATTGTAAACGCTTCGCGTTGCCCGCCTCGGCCCAGCCTAGTTTGAGGGAAGGGTCAGGAAGTGTTGGGAAGGTCCGAATCCTACTGAAAGCTTGTGACCGCACCAGTTCGCCCGTGCTAGTTCGATGTTCGGAAGCCGTCCTGCTCGGAAGGTTTGAAATCCAAAACCAAGACTATCTCAGCTGCTCAGTGCCCTTGGAAAAAAGGTCCTCTTTCTGGGGATGAGCATTTTTAGTGGGGCTTGGCCTCCATAAAAAGGGGAACACTAATTGGTGTCACTGAACAACCAAGACCAACTTCGGGTGTTTGGGCACCTCCATTTCACGTGGCTGGCGGCTTGCCATGACATACATTTCTTGCCCGGTTGCTCAGCCCAAGACAGGTACATGGTGGGAATACAACCCCCAATAGACACGCCAGCAGGCGGGCTGAGGGACTGGGCCTGAGGCTAGTCTCAGGCTGGCATACCTTGAGACGTCGAGGGGGCTGGGCCTGCTGGATGACTTGGGGCCAGACACGAGCAGGAGGTCAAGGCCTGGTCAGCCTGGGCTGAGCTGTTTGGGCAGCCGGACTGGGGGGCTAGGGCACGTCAAACAGGCTTGGTAGCTGGCGTAGCTTGAGACCAGTCTCGTGAGACTGGTCGTTGGCCTGAGGCCAGTCTCAGACACGTTAGACAAACCTGACCTTGGCACGCTCTGCTGAGCCTGCTGGGGAGCTGGGGGCCGGCCTAGTGGCTGGCATGCGCTGAGATGCTGCCGGGCAGCCGGACTACGCTGCTGGTTGCGCCTGGAACTTGGGCTGGGCGGGCTGGGCTGAGCTGTGCTTGGGCGGGTTGCTGGATGGGCAAGGCCTGTTTCATACACACTTGGGCCTGAGGCTGGGTAAGTTGCTGGCTGGGCTGGGTCTGAGGCCAGTCGCAGACACGTAAGACACGCCAGCGGGCGGGCTGAGGGACTGGGCCTGAGGCTAGTCTCAGGCTGGCATACTTTGAGACCAGTTTTAGACTGCGCCGAAGGGGCTGGGGCTGCCAGGGGGTGGGGGATGTCACACAGGCTTGAGATGGCTGGCATGCCTGAGATGCGCCGGGGCCTGGGCTGGGCAGGGTGGGTTGCTGGCTGCCGGGCAGCCGGACTACGGGCTGGGCTGGATGGGCAAGGCCTGTTTCATACACACTTGGGCCTGAGGCTGGGTGGCGAGTTGCTGGCTGGGCTGGGCCTGAGGCTAGTCGCAGACACGTAAGACACGCCAGCAGGCGGGCTGAGAGTCTCAGGCTGGCCGAAGTGGCTGGCCTGCTGGATGACTTGGGGCCAGACGCGAGCAGGAGGCCTGGGCTGAGCTGCTTAGCCGGACTGGGCTTAGTAGCTGGCGTAGCTTGAGACCAGTCTCAGACACGTGAGACCTGACCTTGGCACGCTGGGCTCTGTGGGCCTGGGCTGGGCTGGGCTTGCTGGATGCTTTGGGGCTCTAGGCCTGTTTCAGACAAGCTTGGGCCTGAGGCTGGGTGGGCTGGGCTGACAGGCCTGGCCAGCAGGCGGGTTGCTGGTTGGGCTGGCCCTGAGCCTAGTCTCAGACACGTCAGACAGGCCTGGCAAAAAAGCAATTTTTATAGATTTCGGACAAAAATGGACCCATGGAGCTGGACGCCGACGAACCCCGAAAATTTCAAGGCCCGTCGGACAGGATTTGGGGCCAGCCGACATGGGTGGGGGGGGGTGGGGGGCGGGGGCAGCCCGGCAAATTTTGGTTTTGGCCCCTTTGAAGCCGTTTAGCTCTGACAATTTGCTCAGGCGATCTGCATGAGTGGCACGCTGGCCGACTTTCGCCACGCATCATGAATCTGAGGAGTTTGTTCTAGAATAGATCAGGTTTCCACAAGGAGCGGGGTTCCCACGCACCTTTGATTGGCGTCCTTACATCTCACATGGGCATCCAGATGTCGTTTGACCTTCAGCTTACTGGTTGCAGTCATGGTGCCATAGCTTTTCTAGTCCTGATTCCAGCGACTAGGACATGTCAAAGGGCCCTTGTTACGGGATGTTAAAGGAACTGGTTGTCCTTTCGTGTTGCGTATATCCCACCCCTTAATGGTATAGAAGTGGGTGTGACTAGTTTCGGGCTGACTGCCATTAACAGCTAGAGGACCATTGCAAGGAAGCATATAGATTGCCATGAAAAGGGTAACTGTAGCAAAACCTTGGCAGCTTTTTGGTTGGTTCAGCATGTACCTTGCTTGGAACAATCCCACAAAACTGCGCTCGAGTAACCGCCTCAAAGTACCCAGGTCGTTTAATTTCATTGAGGCCTCTTCCAGTACTTCTGTGAACAGATGACGATTGCTTTTGTCCTTCTTCATGTCGGTACCAGGGGCCTTTTCTTTGCCCCCCCCCCCCCTCGCTTTCCGAAAAAGGCTCCATGGGCATGTTCTGGGCATGTTGCCAAACCCATATGATGCTCGTGTGTCCTGTGCAAACTTATTTTTGCCACTCGTTCAGTGACGCTCTTCTTCCGTTTTTGTTTATATTAGTGGTGTTCCGCACTTCAACTGCAATCGCCACCCCGTAGGGCCCATGTTTACTCTTGGGAGGCGATCTAGAAGCCTAAATTATTAGGTTGGGGCTGCGGGGAGTACTTTGCCGCCATGTTTAATCACGATCAATCGAAATTCATGCCGATATCAGACATCATGTCAGTGCTTGCGCCTTCTCCGCCTCAAACGTGCCGAAAGCGGCTCCAAATCTCACCGAGGTGGCACTGGTGCTTGGCGGATTTGAGGAAGCCACGGTGCCTTTGGCATCCGCTGTGTTGGTGCTGTCCTGCTTTGGTTTGGTTTCTGGTTCTGTTGGTTGCTTCTGTGTGCGAACCATCAGGCAGGGGTTGGCCAGATAAACTGTCAACATAACAATTTGGGAGCATGTTTGCAGGTCCCCATGTGTGCCCCGCAGTTCGTGGAGTTTCCTCTTTTCCTCTTGATGCTCCACCCAAAGAGGGAAGTTCACCACTACGACAGCCCAGCTGCCGATTTGTAATTGTGGTGAGCCCAGCATGGGGTAAGACGCGCATATCCGGCATGCGCATCAAAAAAAATTAGTTCAGGATCAAAAAAAATTAAATCAGGATCAAAAAAAATTTAAACCGTTTTACAAGCACACACACACGTAGGCCCCAGGGCCAACCGGGGGTGGCCAGTTAGCAAGTTAACAAGTTAGCAATCCTTCGGGGGGGGGGGAGGGCCAGTTAGCAAGTTAACAAGTTAGTAAAGTCGGAGGGGGGGAGGGGGGGTTAGCAAGTTAACAAGTTAGGGGGGAGGGCCAGTTAGCAAGTTAACAAGTTAGTGAAGTCGGTGGCGGGGGGGGGGGTTAGCAAGTTAACAAGTTAGCGAAGCAATGCTTCGGGGGGGAGGGCCAGTTAGCAAGTTAACAAGTTAACAAGTTAATGAAGTCGGGGGGGGGGGTTAGCAAGTTAACAAGTTAGCAATCCTTCGGGGGGGAGGGCCAGTTAGCAAGTTCAGAAGTTAGCAATCCTTCGGGGGGGGGGGGGCGAGGGTCTGTTAGCAAGTTAGCAAGTTAGCAATCCTGAGAGAGGGAAGGGCCAGTTAGCAAGTTAGCAAAGTCGGAGGGGAGGGGGCGAGGGGGGGCGGAAGTCAGCAAGTTGACAAGTCAGCACTCCTTCCGGGGGGAAGGCCAGGTAGCAAGTTAACAAGTTAGCAATCGGGGGGGAGGGCCAGTTAGCAAGTTAACAATCTAGCAGGGGGGGGGGAAGTTAACAAGTTAGCAATCGGGGGGAGGGCCAGTTAGCCACGGGGGAGGGCCAGTTAGCAAGTTAACAATCTAGCAGGGGGGGGGGGAAGTTAACAAGTTAGCAATCGGGGGGAGGGCCAGTTAGCCACTTAACAATCCAGCACAGTTTGGGGGGGGGGGGGTCGCGTTGAGATGAATCACGGAATCACGGAGTCCGATCAGCATGGCTGCGCGCACGCGTACATACCTACCTACCAACATACACACACACACATACTAGATACTACATACTACATACACATGCATGCATACATACGTACATACGTACATACATGCATATACACACATAAATGCACACGCAAACAGGCACACACACACATACATACATGCATGCATGCATGCACACACACACACATACATACATACATACATACATACATACATACATACATACATACATACACACACATACATACATACATACATACACACACACACTCATACATACAAACAAACAAACAAACATACACACATACATACATACATACATGCATACATACATACATACATACATACATACATACATACATACATACATACATACACACACACATTCAAACAAACAAACAAACAAACAAACAAACATACATACATTCATGCATGCGTACATGCATACATACATACACACAGGCGGTGTCGGCCTACCTACCAGCCTAGACCCTGTTGCAGGGTGGCTCGAAAGAAGTTGGTGCGAGCTGCTGCCAACACCCTAACTTCACGAGGGTGAGTGGAAGGTAGTGGATGGACAGCGCACCTTCTTTAGATTCACCGGGTGTGGTTGTGGCTTAGTACCTCTGTGAGTGATCACGACGGGCAGCGGCAATAGGGCCGCCTTGCATTTCGAGGATGTCACGCTGTGTTGCCCTTCTGCGGGCCAGCCTTTGACAATCGTTGTCCTTTGTTGGCGCAGGTGGTGGGGTGCAGCAGACCCTGCCACTACTACTACTACTACTACTACTACTACTACTGCTACTACTACTACTACTACAGAATTTAATTTTTTTTTGATCCTGAATTAATTTTTTTTTGATCCCTTAGCCCGCATATCCATCGAGATTCCATGGCGTTCCTTTCAGTTTTTGTTTGCCAAACATTGCCCATCCGATCCTCCCACAGACCTTGAGAATCTTTGGCACGTCGTGGGGTTTGCGGCGCGTTCAGTGAACCGGGTGAGGTGTGCGACACCGGCAAAGACCGTGTGGTGCTCAAGTCCAGGAAGGGCATCGTGAAGTACTGCCTGCAGCGCCTTCTCTCAGAGCAATGCGAATCGACGGGATCTGAACGTATTTTGGTATCGCTTCTTATCTCCATGTTTAGTGGCCCCCAATGGTGGTCACCTTTAGTTCCTGGGTCCCTGAAGCACAACTGAGAATTTCTTTTCAATAGGTTCTTTGAACCTGCCAGGGAGACTTGGCACCGCGATAGGTTGCTTTTTGTGGATCAGACGGACAGGTGCTGAAATATACTAAAGAGCAACTAGAGGAACCTCTGGGGGAACCATACAAAGAGCATCCCATGGTTACTAGAACCTCCACCCACTGCAAAGATGCATGACGAAACCTGGCCTTTGCTTGGGGGTTGCGCCTGGGCAGAGGGAGGGGTAAACATTACAATTCGCTTGCTTTTATGTTTGCAGTCTTTATTGGGAGGGACTAACTCAGGGACTACCCAGTGTTGGGAGGGGTTCTCGTACCGGAGGCAGGTGATCGGAAGCCATGGAACGTCAACATGGGCTGAAGGCCCTCACCCGAGCGGACATGGAAGTGGGCGAGGTCTGTGCGAGATCTCGCAGCGGTCTTGCCAAAGTTGAGTGAGTTTGGACTGCCCACTGGGAGAGAGAGCCTTACTGCGGAGGGGTCTGCAATTTATGTTCGAAATAATATGGTGATCCATCACCAGAGGATCGGCCTTAACATGGATCATCTCCGAAGCCCTCTGATGAGTGCTCCGGATGGATCTGAAGTCATTTGTTCGCTCGCAGAGAAACCAAAACACGAGGCATGGCTATCGGCTCCAGCCGGTGTACTCCTTTGGGGAGGATGAGACTTACACCTTCGCTCAAGGTTTGCGGGACTTTCGGCTCTGGCGACTCGTCCTGCCTGGCGTCGGCTCCCAAAACAACGTGTGACACCCACTTGTTAGGAACCTTTGGTGAGTTCCCCGCGAAAGCGGAGTCAGCTAGGGAAACACCGGGTGTGGACAACCGGGCTTTGGGTTGCCGGTCTCTGGATACGAAGAAATCCCTTTGAATGCGCAAAGTAGTCATGAATATGGACATGTCAGTCTGATAACCTCACTTCCTGAGTTCCTGGACTTTAAGCTTCTTGGGGGGACCATTTTAGTGTTCGACTTTTTTTGACCAGTCCACTCAGGAAGTGAGGGCGGAAAGGGTGTTTTTACAGAACCATGAATGAACTTCTGAATTCTGGGTGCTAAATTTCCCATACTCAAAGGACACCAAACGGGGATGAATCATGCTACTTATTTCGGACCTGCAGGATGGCACTAGGGAGCAACAGCGAGAGAGAGAGAGAGAGAATGTTTGATATATCTATATTTCATCCCCTCTAAACATCACCCCTGCAAAAGGAACCCTCTTTAAGTTCGACCCAAAGGGGAAGCATGGGGAGCCCTTCTCCCGCTCCAATGAGCGCGAGCTCGATGCGAGGTTGAACAGCTTCAAGGTCCCGGCGGCGCCTTGGACACGTGGTGCTACTTAATTCTCCGGTCTCCTCCATTTTTCGTTTGTTGGGTCTGTTGGGTGGGCGGGGTGGGTGGGTGGGGTGGGTGGATAGTCAAGGTGAAGCAGAATCTGGCAGTCAGCGCTTTTGCATCGCACTGGGAGTCGGGCGGCTCTGTGTGGACGTCCCGTCTATCTTGGCCTTCTAAAGTGATGGGTGGAATATGTTTAAATCCAGGTTTCGGGTTGACCTTGACCTAAATTCCAGCTTTTGATTGTGATGCTCAGGTGGCCTTTTTTGGGAATCCAGTGGCGCCTTGGCTGCCCAAGCGCCAGGCGCGGTACCCGCACGGTTTGGGCCAGTTAGAATATCACCTTTACCAGCTGATTTGGGAGATGCGTTTGTGAAACACAGTGGCTTGTTGGATGTATCCTTTGAGGAAATGCGATTTCAAGTGCAGATTAATATGGAGCCCAACACTTGTTGGGTTCGGCACAAGGAGAATCCTCTAGACATGGGTTCCATGTTAGACTGCAGGAGTGCAATTCTAGCCACTTCTCACCTACTGAAGAAGAGACTGTCCTTTTTGCCCGTGACCATCTTTCCCCACCCGACAGGTCTGGGTTTTTAGACTTCAAGTGACATCCGAACTCCGCGCCTGGATCGCCCGCCCGCTGACAGAGCCTGTGACAGACAGAGTGACAAGTAGCTGTGGCGCAAGCTGTCAGGGCTTGTCACAGACCACAGACAGCTGGCAGAGCCAGAGCTGCAATGTTCTGACGGACACAGGGACAGCTGCGACCGCCCGAAGTTCAGCAGACAAACGCGTGGTAGGTATGTCTTAAGCGGTGATTGTTCGCTTGGCTCGGGGGAGGGTGGATGAATGGGAAGAGCCCCTCAACATGTTTCAGGGTGCAAGGACATCATGGAGGAGCAGGCTTGAAATCATGGAGCCCTTAAGCAAAGTGGCAAACCTGTGGCGATGACCCTACAGATCTTTGTCCGAAAGGTGGGGAAGAATTGACAAATTTATGCTCAACAGCGCCTAGGTCCAATCATGTCGTTTTTTGGCCAATGGATCAGCTTTCTTGGCGCGGTGCTGGACATTCCTAAGGGGCCTTGAGGGTTACGTGGCGCAAGCTGACTTGTGCAAAACTGAAGTTGTGAACCTGGCAGTTGTGATGATTTGGGAACATACGGGCCTGCGCGCGTAACTGTGGCTGGTTTCAGCGGAATTCAAATGAGCGACCGGTTCGCTAGCCGGGTTTCCGTCGCAAGGCAAAGATCCTCACGGTCATCGGGGAGGCCGTGCAGCGTCGAGCCCAGAAAGCGCATTGAGCTGAAGTGCAGTGGCTGGACCGTCGCCTTTGAACCCAAGGGTTGTCCCAGACCTGTTTGTGCCTGTTGCGTTACCCCCGTCGGAAGTGATCTCCATTTAAAGTCAACCAACAAACAATCGCCCCTGTATCCCCTGTTTTCCCACGGAGGATACTGGAGGTCACAGGTTGTTTGTACAAGGAAAGCTTGATCCTTTGCACTTTAAGCGGGCAGCCCCGCAAATCATCCGGCCGCGTTCATTGGGAAACACCGCAATTGCAAGGATTATGCATCCAGAGCACACTTGAAGACCCCACTCAGCATGGAACATTTGAAAATGCCAGGCCAGTTTCCTCCAGAGACAGAGGCCCTCCAAGTTCCAAGTTGGGACAGCAACAACAGTCAACCTCACCTGCGGCGATTTGGTGTGCGAGGTGCCCTCATATCCCAGAGCCCTCGCCTGAAGAGGCCCGGAAGGGATCCTTCGGCTTGTGCAGTTGTTTGCATTGCATTGCATTGCCAGACCTGGCTGACTTGTCTCTTTACATTTGCCTTTTGTGGGTTTTCCCCTCAACCAGCAAACGTTCAGCTTTTTGCTGGGGGGTTGTCTGGGCTCAGCTATTCCGGGAATCTTCTGTGTTGGCATGGCCAGGTGAACAAGTGGCAGCAGGAGTACGCCAAAGCCCTGACGGCCACCTTCAACAAGTGGTGCCCCGGCAGTTCTGTACCGTTGGAACCGTATCCTGTTCGGCAGTTCAGATGGCACATGAGCACGGAGCCTTGCAGCAAAAGGAGACTCACAGCTGGTTTGGAGCAGCACAAGACGGGTTCATAGGGAAAGACACCCAACTGAGCGCCCTGTTTGCCGACAGGAAGAAGGAGGCTGGGCGAGCGGAGGCTGAGCTGGAGATCTTCTGACGGAAGATATGGCTCTGAATGTTGGCTTTGAAAGTGCTTTGATTTGTTTAAAGTCCAGGGGAGTAGATGGGGGGTGGGGTCCCTCCATTTCTCCTTTTCTGGAGACCCCAAAGTGGCCGAATTGAAGCCCTCTCCCGGAAGTCAGGCTTGCTGACTCCGGACGTTCCAAAAAAAGAGCGCAGGGGTGCTCCGAGTCTTGAAATCCGATGACTAAAGCCTGTGCTTCAACCCGACTCCCGGCTGACCGGGCGGTGACTCGCGACTTGGAGCACCACTTGACTAAGCCAACGCGAACCGTCGGACACTCGATGGATGCCATGGGGCCCTCACATAGCCTGAGTTCCTGCTTGGGAAGACCTGATTTGGGTGGCAAGGAACAGGTATGTTTTGTTGGGCCAGTCAACTCAGATTAATGTGATCTTCGGCTTGGTTCGGGTGCCCGACTTAGAGCAACCCCGAATATAGATCATTTGCTTAGCCTCAGGATTAATGCAATGTTAGCACTATACCCACGTGTCCCTGAAAGGCTCTGATTGCCACAGTATAACTCATAGACCACCAGACATGGCACTGGTTGGAGTCTTCCAGGCGCCATGCCGATGGAGGTCCCCTAAGTTCGAGACACCAGGTTCTACATGTTTTTGTTGATGAAATGGAGGCCTTCAAATCTTTCGACAAGTCCTTCGAAACAACGTTTGGTGGGTTTCAAGCACCGCTCACTTGGCAAGGGCCCGACAATTGCCCAGGATGGCTTTTCGAATCCTCCAAGATCCCGACAAGGAATGCACACATTGTCTGAACGTTGGTATACGTTGCGCCACGTATTTTTGCTTACTATTTCTTCCAATGTTATCTTACGCCATCTTATTTCATTTCACTTTTCGCAACTATTTTTGAACATCACCAGTGCCAATTTTGGAGTTTAAGGGGAGGTATCAGGAACCCTGTCATTTCCAGAGCCAAGCCGAGCTTCGGTAGTTGCTTTTCCAGTCTCAAAACGGAGTGTTCGACGGCGTTCCGATGGCGTTCGGCACCCAATTCAGATCATAGCATCAGGAGTGGCAAAAAGAAGGGGCACCGCACTTGCCGCCGTCCAGGCCATCGTCCATAGACGCCGTTCCCCTTGTCTCAGGCCACGTTTGGCCAAAGGCTTCTCTCAGTTCAGCAGCCCATGGCTCTGAGTCCCAGCTGCTAAGGTCTAGTGGGACGAACCTCGGTGCAATGTGATGAGAAGGATAAGGATGAAGGTAATGATGCGGATATGATTCCTGTTCCGATCACGATAGCCCTGGGCAGTGTGATGAGTATGCTCATTTGGGCGATTCTGATATTGAGGGGTCTTGATCTTGCCGTGTTGCCCTCATCCTGATGCAACCCAGGAAGATTACAAGTCGCCCTAAATTGCGCATAGTCTTGAGTTCCCCCAAGGGGACACCAACAGGGGCTGGATATTGTTACTGATCTGCCCAGACCTCTTTCATTTTGCATGGTTGCTAACAAGCTTCTTATTTTGCTTATCTATCTTATCGCTATTCCCTATATCTCCATCGAGTGGGTTGGGGCCAAGTGCGTTCAAATTGCCCGCAGGTGTGATCGCCTGATACGGCCCCGAAGCGAGGACCGATGCTACCGGCCTGGTGAAAACATTGTTCAGCCCCAGGTAGCTGGGATCTCGACTAAATAATAAGGTTCCACAAGGCGGTGCGCCTCTTTTAAAATGTGTCATCTACTTTCACCCAACTGTGCCTTGTTGGGGTACCTGAAGATGAATTCCTCTTCATTTTTTCGAAGTGTATCCAGCCAAATGGGTGTCGAATGTGTCTGGGGAGGGGGGTATCAACGACCCCGGCCCTTCCGGAGAAGTTCTGGAGAAGTTCCTAGGTGGTGTTCTTGGGAAGGAATGTTGGATGAATCGGGAATCTTGGGCTCATTTTTGTGTTCTCCCTGGTCACCTGGCGCATGGGTCAACGTTTGGTACTCTGCCCTTGGCTCAATGGTGAACTGATGCACAAAGGAAGCGCAGAGAGCACTCGCTCGTCGCGGCAGGAGGGTTCCTCGCGCAGCCGGCAGGCACAAGGGCATCGATTTCCGGGCAGTTTCAATCGGTTTTGATGTTTGCCTTATGGCGAGCTGACCGATTCGGGCGTAAAGCGTGGCTAGTAGGTCCTTTATTGAGGATCCGTTTCGTATCTCGGGTGGTGGAGTTGTTGTAGAATGTGCAGTTTGGTTGGACCATGTTGGACCCGTTGTTTGGCAGCAAATTTGCGAACTATTCAATTGTCACCAACCATGTTTGAGCCCGTTGTCAATGGCCCGAATGTCCGCAATTAGATGCTTGATGGCTCGCTTAAGCACATTGGCTGAACAGATGGTACTCAAACCACTCAACGAGAGGAAATATAACCAGGAACGAACCTCAAAGCAATAACAAGCGTAGATCACTTGCATTGAGCCTCAAAGGCTAGAACAATCTCTAGCCTTCTGGGCTTTTCCGGTTGCCTCCACTTGCTTGGCAGGTGAGGGCTGTTTTGGAAGCAGAGGCCGGGGGATTGCTGCCAGTCAGGATGGGGTCGTAAGAGCAATTGCGCACAATCCCCACCCCCTTCAAAATGGAATTGGGGAGGGGGGTGACCCCTGGAATTCCATGTAGGGTTCCATTTTCGCTTTTGTGGGGAAGACTGAATAGATGGAATTGTGGGACCCCCCACACCCCTCCCCGTTAAGGTAGGGGGGTTCCCGCACAAAGACGCCTGACTTGAGCATTGAGATGAGTGGTCTTTGGTACGGTTGGAAGGGTCCTCAATGAAAGGGAAGTTGTGAAGATTTGCGCAGGTTCAAGCAACGTCACCTGTAGGTCTCTCATTCGTTACCGAGATGGACTCGAAATACTGCAAGAGATGGGTTTGTCTAAAAGTTGGTTGGGCTTGCCCCCAATAGAAAATGAGCGGGTTCTTGTGGTTTCGCTTGTTGCACCCAAGCAGGGCGCCCGATGCGGAAAACAAGGGCACCCATCTCAAGGCGATTCTGGAGATCAGCATGGGAATTGAATGCCCCAGCATGACTTGAAACCGTCTTGAGGATGAGACTCCCACGCTATCACAGGCTTTCCAATAACCGTGTATAGGCTCAATGTTAGTTTACCAGAGTTCAGAGTTGTTGTTGCTGAACTTGGTGATAGCGCAATACAATCCTCGCGGCGATCAACCCCGATCTTGAGTAAGGAGATGTCGATCGGGTCCGACTGCCCGTGTCCATTTTCTGTCCCTATTTATTCAACTGACTCGTCCACTTTTTGTCTTTTCCGAAAAGCAAGAAACAAAAGGACCTGTTAGGGAATCCATGGGCCTTTTTGGTTGGGTTTAATCTCAACCTTGGGCTGTCACTCTGGAACCCGCCCGTCAGGGCCCATGTTTGTTGGAGGGTGATCAGCTTCTTTGGGATGTCGCTTGGCAGATTCCATAGTGGCAAGGCCTTTGCCCCTAACCTATTGGACTGGGAGAAGCAGCGAAAGCTCTTTCGGAGTGATTGCGCAGTACAAATGTGGAATTGAAGTACTGGCTGCTGCGATCCTATACAACTCCGAAAGAAATGAACATCACAGAAATGAATGTGTTCATGGAATCGCTGTTTCGCTCAGCTGGAAGGGAAGCCTTTGTGTGCTATCCCGGCTTCGGGTTTGAAGAGTCAGAACACCATGGTGACACTTCAAGCTATCTGGAACCCACCTCAGAGTCATTGTTTTTTATGATTATTGGTACATGTATAGTACAATAAATGATTTAGTAGTACCTTCATCCTGAAATCCTTGGTAACGCGTGCGACTCAGATGCTGAACGAAGACTTCGACTGGGCGCGCCCGGCCACGGACATCCTCGCCTCTCGGGAGGCCACAGTCTGCAGCTTTCGGCCGGACGTTCCATGGGTAACTCGGCGGTTTGGATTAAAATTGGATCCCCTTTTTGGTTTGGGGGTGAAGGGAACCAAAGGACACGGCCTCTGTTTTGTTTTGGGGGGGGTTGTGGGTTTGAACCCCCGGTTCTTGTGCCCCCCCCTCCAAACCACCACTCCAAACCAACTACAGGGAAGCTGACGAGTGAGGCATTTTGCTTACATTGGATCAAGAAACCAGCCCTGGTCACTGAGAGACATTATGCACTTCCTTTTTCCCAGGTTTCCCTCTATAAAGCCAACCGCGCCTACTTGGGGAGCCAGATGGGTGCCTATGAAGGGAAATCAGGAGATGGAGCTTGTGTTAAAATGTTTCAAGTCCGTAAGTGCTCGGACCAACTTTTGGGCATGTCGTTCTTCGAAAGTGCCTTGTTGGAGTCAATTTTAAGCGGACACCAAGGAAGCGCACAATATTTGAGGGCATTTCCAGTTTGGGAGACAAACCGACCTGAGATATCTTAGATCTCCACCATAGTTTCTCTCCTTGGGGCGCTTGCCGCCAACCCCGGCGCTTTGAGCGCTGGCGTTTTGTTTTGGGGAGTATTACCTTCAATGGCAAGTCCTAACAGGCCTCGAAGTTTTGCTCAGACATCCAACGAAGACCTCCAAGCTGAAGCAAGACACTGGCCTCGAGTTTAAAGGATATTTACTCTGTAAGTGATAGTCATAGTGGCTAGCAACCCTGGACATTCCAAAGGAAGACTGGTTGGATACACCAAATGGGGGGGGACAACCTCCAGAAATACCTTAAGCTCGGTTGTTTACGTCCCTTGTTGCAAGGTGTCCTGCGGGTCCTTTTGAATCAGTGAGACCTGCAAGTTATCCTGACGTCATGGACCTTCGAGGGTGAAAGGGGGGGCTTATCCTCATACGCGTTGGAGGTGCCGCCTGTTTGGACTTGCGTTTTCGCCAGGGCCGGTTCACCGTGGAGGACCTTTGCACCGTGGCCCTGCCGATTTGTGAGTCGAGATCCAGTAGGATGCTTTCTCAAATGCTTTGTTTCTGTGCTCCTTTTGGTGCTACCCTTTTTGCATGCCAACCTCAAGGGGGTCCAAAGCTCCGAAATGGGTGTGTGGTTTTTGGGGGTGGCACCTCTTCAAGATGTTTTTGAAGAGAACCAAAGTTGACATATAGCCCAATTGTGTTTTTCCCGTGCTGGTCCATGTGTCGGGTCGAAGTGGTTCATCTATTTCTCAGTTCTTTGGGGCATACGGCTCCAACAGAGGGCGGACAAGAGCCAGACAAGTCAGCCCCGCACAATGCGTCATTGTCATATTTCTTCGGGTAGAATACTCTTTTGCGGACACTGTGATTTTTAGGTTCCTGGGATTTTGGCGGAGATCGTAGTGACTGGCTGCGGGTCAAAGGGCGCCCCCTCACCCCACATGCAGACCTTCTTCAAGAGGCTTCGCTGGAATTCAAGTACCAAACTCTGGAGGTTTGGATGCCCGAGAGGTTGTCAATTGAAGTAATCAAGTTGCGCTGGATGAAGTGCCTCAAGTGAGTGTCTCATCAAGAGTTGGTTGCAAATATACCCACCATGTTTGTTTGCTGTCCCGAAGAGGTCGAGTAGATTCTGGACCGCAACAACGAACCGGCGCCATGCAAACCAAACCGGCAGGTGTACCTGGAAAGGCGCCCAGCAACTAGTGCGGAGCCCAGCTTTTGCTGCCCGAAGGTTCCAGCACCCCATGTATTTGTTCAGCTGTTTCCCTTTTCAGTGTTGGTTTGCGGAATGCATCTTGGCCACCTTGCTATGATGATGATGTTTCAAACCCGTGCCGATGCATCCAATTGAAGGCCAACCAAAAAAACATCGCCACAATCACAGCTCCCATGCCTTTGCGGTTCAGATTCGTGTTGGATCATTGACCACCCAATGGTGTTGTTCCTTGTGGGTTGGCACTGGCTATGCGACGTGTGGTTGGCTCACTTGCTTTCATTCGGCAACCCTGGTGACATTGTTTGCTGCAAAGCCATTCTTGGACACCGCGTGACGTGAAGAAGCTCACCCATTCAGAGTTCAACGATCCCACCGATGTGGTTGGAAAAGCATGGCAGAAGCCATTTGGCTATGAACCCATTCAGTGTGAAGCTGAACCCAAATTTGTTTGTCTCCGAAAGGTTTTTGAACTGGAAGTCATTCTCATTTCATCCGAGGCCCGAATCTGCTCATGGAGGATGGGGAGGCCGGGTGGGACCTTCGAACCTCGGGCAATAATTCTACAGGTTGAGTCCCCCAATCGTTTTCCCTTCTTGACGCTCAGAAGGTTTGTGGCTTGGACTACCTTTTGGAAAGGAAGTTGTCCGGCAGTCTTGTTTTGGAGACTTGCCGTGACACTTGTTCTGGCTCCAAAAGGTCAAACCTTCACTCACCCACACACCCACTACCCACCCGCCTCGCTCCCTCCCTCCCTCCCTCCCTCCCTCCCTCCCTCCCTCCCTCCCTTCCTTCCTTTCCTTTCCTCCCTCCCTCCCTCCCTCCCTCCCTCCCTCCCGCTTTACTTAACTTCACTCTCACTTGCTCAGTCCCTCACGCACCCACCTTCCTACCTACCCACCTGCTCGCCCGCCCGCCCGCCCGCCCGCCCACAAACCCACTCTCTGGCGCAATCACTCCATAGGGCTCTACGAGCTCGACAAGTATGTGGAATCCTTTGTTTGGGCTGCTCGGCATTGGAACTGAGCCTTGCAAAATACATGTCTTTGATTATGTGGGTTTCTGGAGAATTTCCCTACTCAAACACGGAAACTTCCAAAAACCGTTGCCCCGCCCCCATTTGTGCAATCAAACATGCAGAAAGCAGTTTTCCTGGGTCCTTGTATTTTGCATGTTTCTGTGTGTTTTAAAGCGTCGGCTTTTGGCTGACCGATGGGGACTCTCCTCAGGGTAAAAGCAGCCGAGTTTGACAGGAGTTCGGCCTCCCAGCGATCGACATGGATGAGTTGAAGGAGGTGACATGGCCCAGTCGCTTCCACACCTGCGGTAAAAACACAAATCCGGCTAATTCTTCAGAAAGCAAGCCAAACTCCCGAGGATGCATGGATTTTGGTTTCGGCTCGCGTGGATTTTGGTTTCGGCTCGCGTGGAGTTTTTGCCTTGATCCGCCTTGATTTTTTTGGTTTGCATCCGTTCGCAACAGTTTTGGGCACCTAAGAAGTGCAAAAGGCTTTTTTTAGACTTCACGAATCTCTGTCTGGTGGCCGTAGTTGGCCGTCCGCAGCCCGCAATTGTCCAACAAGGACTGACACGATTCGCTCATATGGGCTTCCAGGCAGCAATGCAAATGTGGGCCTGAGGCCACTGCCGCCGCCATTGCTGCAGCAGAGGCGGAAGGGCCCAAGGCGGGAGGGAGACATAGTCGTCCCTGGCAAACCCCGTGGTCAAAATCCAAAGTTTCAAGGAGCAGGCGAGAGCCACAGAAAATCTGGGCAGAATGGTCGTGGCACATGTCGTAGTCTGGGTTCCCAATCCGCTGGGCAGTTGTTTCTTGGTTAGGTACGCGATGGCCGCTTCAAGGCGGGCTTTGACTCACGCGCAGACTCGACATCTCGAGTTGTTGGAAGACATGGGGTTGTCCAGACCTCCACTGGCGCCCTGCTTCATTGGAGGAGTTTCCACTTGAGCAGCGCCATAAATGCTGACAATGAACATATGGCAACAGGGTGGGGGTGTCCTAGAGCCTCTGCGAAAGCCAACCAGCAGGCCGCGAAAGCTGATCGCCAAAGGGCCCAAAGAAAGTGCCGCCGCGAAAGCGTACATTCCGAAGGGGTGTTTCGCACAGTCCGCTTCGAAAGCAATTCTAGAGGAAATGAAGCCCGCGAAAGCAAAACATGTGAGCTTCGCGACTTTTTATTGCACCAACGCCTTTGGCATTCCGTTAGGTTCTAGAAGTCCATAGTGCAGAGGGATAAGTTGGATCAGTGTGCATGTACTGTATGTTTTGAGGAAAGGACAGAGACAAGCAACCTGATTCTTGGAATGAACTAATGGGGGCATTCACTCGTCCAAAGTCAAGCGGCGGAATCGTTTTTCCCAAAAGCGCCTCGCAAAGGCTTTGCTGGAAAACAAAAACTGCTAATTTGTTGCTGTGGCAATATATGCGCGTGTCAGGCAGCGATTTAGAACCACAAAAGCCAAGGTTATGGCCCTGGATGGTTCTTAGCGGGCCCAAACCAAAGGCTGCTAGGCTGCCATGTCTCCCTCTGAGTGGGTTTGTCTAACGAAAGAACCCACCGATATGAGTGGTTTTCTTTCCGCTACAGTACCGTTTCAGGCCAAAGCAGGGTCCCTAAAAGAATCACTGCAGTGGGTCAGTGAACGACTGAATGGATCACCTTTACCAGCTGAATTTGAGGCTTTTCCCTTGTAAAGCAGGTGTTGGGTGTCTCCATATGTATCCTTATATCCTTCAAGGAACCCTGGAAAAATGGCTGCAGTAAAGCACCCAACGGCTCAGGCGCCGGCGTTTGCGCCGGCACCCGGAAGGCTAGCGTCGTGGACCGTTCTTGCGGGGAGGGCAAATTGGCGGAACTTCATGTTGGCTAGTAGTGGTTGGCTCATTTTATTGAGTTGGTACCATTTCAAGGAGACCTTCGGTCAACCACTCATTTCGAGGGTTCCTCTTACAGAGAAACCCAAGCTGCATGGGCTTGTCATGAGCTTAGTTTGTTATTTGTTGTTTGGTTCTGTTTCAACCGCTTTTGGGCCTGCAAACGACGCCGTCTGTTTGCTAAGATTTAAGATGATTGCAGATGATTGCAAAGACTAGGTTGACGCTTGTCTTTTTTTGGGGGCCTCTTTCGGACCCTAGAGTTTCGTGTGATCATGGGTTACGATCGGATCTATATAGTCCCTCGCACGGTCATGTTCGCTTCGGGGAAATAAACTAGATTGGCCGACAAGGAATAACGTTTGCTTGCTCCAACTGGCAGGCTCATGGCCGGATGATGAGATATGTGGTTTCTTGGGCGGAGCTATTCTACGTTACTCGACAATGTATATTGATTTATGACTGCTTGTTAGCATGTACAATACAATGACTTTTCTGTGATTGGCAGGCACACTGCCCTTCACCATGGTCGTGCGGTCACGGCATCACGGCATCACAGCATTTTGCGTTCCGTTTCTCCAACACTGCGTTGTTGCCGCGGGAGTGTCTCTGCCTGTTAGGCGGCGAAGAGAAGACGTGCCGTACAAGGATTCCGGTGAGAGAGTGGTGCCCTTGGGGCGGAGGAGTACTTTGTTTTTTGCTTGGTTGCTAGAATGCTGGGGGTTGTGCTCTTTGGTTGGGGGATACGTGCGCAACAGCGGATGGTTTGGGGTTGGCTGACTGGCTCGCTGCACAAATGTACTTCCTCCACTTATTTCAAACCAGCTTTGGATTTGCGCGCTTTGCGTGTGTTGTTTTAGGGGTTGTTTTTGAAGGCAAAACAAAGGGACCACCGACAAACTTGCACGCGCACACACACACACACACACACACCCACATTGCGCCAACAGACATAAAGTGGAAGTGTGCAGACCCCCGTTTGAAACCAGACTGTTTTGTTTCTTCTTTTCTTAGGGAAGGTGTATATGTTTGCTTTGTTCCTGGACGAATCTTTTCTCTGCATTTCTCTTATGGGTTGTTCAATCTTCATTGAATGCCCTTGGGGGGGGGTCATAATTGCAGGGGACATGCAAGCGGAGACATGTTCTTCTGCCAGGAAGTTTGGGCCAACACGACTCAGCCGAGCCAACCCAACTTCCTCTTCGAGGCGGCGAAAAGGATTGGTTTAGCCAGAGGATACTAAGTGCTGTGTCAGGCAATCAACAGACTTACAGCCTACACCCAGTTGTTCAGTGGCCAAAATCCTATTTGGTTGGTAGGAGCACTGAAAATGGTCGGGCCCCCAAAGAACAGTCGGCACTGAGATGGGTACTTTGAAGTGGCCAAGAGCAGCCTGCAGGCGCAGCCAATCACCCATCCCTGACTGACTGACAAGATGGACCATGAATTCTGTCAAACTCCCCGGGAGCTAAAACGAGCTCTCCCACTGAGCCCCCTTTGCGTTCTGACGCCCACGCGAGATCGCGAGGTCTGGACTAGCCCGGAGCTCGTCAAGGCAGGACTTGTCAGGCAGACGAATTTCCCCCCAGCTTCGCGGTTTTCCGGGGGGTTGCTTCGAGAAGAACCCAGGACTGGCAGCCAAAGAAGCCGCGCAAGAAGAAGCTCACCCGCCTGGGCCTTGGTTTCCCCGGTGTCTTTCCTCAGCAAAAGGGCGAGCCGCGTGACCTGTTGGTTCTTTAAGAAAAACGGAGCACAAACATTGAGCGAGGATGTGACAACTTGAGGGTGCATCTGTTGTCAACAGAGCAGATTTGGAAAGCCATTGTTTTGTTGGTCCCCTGTGTCTGGCGCATGGGCCACATCAGAGTGCCCTTTTGAAAGTAGCCTTTTTGGAATGACTTGAAAGGGAAAGAAAAGGAAACACAAGGCTTGAGGATTCCCTATTTGGAGACAGCCCCACGATATGGGCTCCTAGGCGCTTGGAGTATGGGCTCCCAGGAGTTTGCCAAGGTAACGCGAGGCCGATGGAGCGCAGTGGGCTGGATTTTTGGTCCTTGACATCCAACAAGCCACGTTTAGAGGAAGCATCCTTGTAGGGAGAGCCCCTGTTGTCAGTTTGCCAGCCTATTTGAAAGGTGACGTACATGAATTCCTGGTAGTTTCCTGCATATTGCAAGTACGCCACCCGCAAAACGTGGTGAATCACAGGGTTGCCCCCCTCCCAACTCGTATGTGGCATGGTTATGAAAAGGCGTCCTCCACAGCCATCTGGCAGCTTCCACGGAGTCGCCTGAAGGAGAGCATGTTGCAGTTGGGCGAGTTCCCCTAAGTCGGTTGCATCATCCCACTAACCGACACACAGGGAATTGTGCCATCTAATGTCACCCGGATCGTTTTTGGGCAGCGCGAAGTTTGTGGGGAGTGGGCTCTTTGGGAGCGGCCTCTTTTTACGGGCTCGTGGCATGATCCCGTAGCCTCCAAACCGCAAGGGCCGAAATTTGGCCTTTGGACATTTCTGCTCTTCCCCTATGACAAAGTACGAGAGAGACAGAGAGAGACCTGATGGATTGGAGCCCTTTCGGGGTTCACCCAACATGAGCTTTCAGTCTTTGTTTGACAACAGGTCGGAGCCAATTGTCTTTGCATGGAACCCTGTCGTGTGCGCATCATCATTTTGCAGAGCTCATACTTTTCTGGGTGCTACACAAGTCAGGGGAAGCCACAGGGGATCGATGCTTGCTGATTGCTTCCAGACTTCCGTCCCTGGGGGCACTGAGTGGTCCTGTTCCACACGCGAGCGGACAGGTGTGGACACAGACCCTGTGACGGACCGAAGGCCCGGAAGCGTTCCGGCCAATTTTAGGCGGATGGGCCCCACTCCCCTTTGCACATCATGGAAGCCTTAAGACGGGGATCATACGCGAGTTTGCGGGGGGGGGGCTTTCTGAAAAGCGGAGTATAGGAACCCGCAAGGGCACCCACGGAGATGTTGGGCCCCGTCGGCGTCTCTCGCTATATCTGCGCCACGGACAAATTCCGAATGAGTCCAGAAACGGTGTTATACAAACGTGTATTATATTATATGTTTGCATGCGCGCATGGGTTCATATGTTTAGCGCCTTTGGCCTCCTCGAGCAAGCGCTCAATTTGTAGAGGAATCCCCTTGCGGGGGAGGGGGCCCTGTCGATTAATTATCGGGAGGGTACTGATTCCGCAAGATAGGGGTTCCAGAATTCCGGCACGGCGTTGCGAGAACAATTTTTGTGCTATGGCTCTGGACGTGTGGAGCTATACTTCTTTGATATTGCTTTGGACAGATATCCCAACGAAAGGCGCATTCTAACTTGTCCTTGTTTGAGCACATTTGAGTAGTTGCTAACACGCACATACACACAGGGTCAGGAAGCTACATTTCAGGGCTCAGTGTGGCGCTCATTCGAGAGTGGAACCGGTGCTTTTTTTTGCTAGCCCCGGCTCGGGGCTTAGTTCCGGCCAGGGGACTGGTTGGTTGGTGGGTGGGTTGGTGGGTTGCTTGGGTTGCTTGGTTGCTTGGTTGCTTGCTTGCTTGCTTGCTTGGTTGGTTGGTTGGTTGGTTGGTTGGTTGGTTGGTTTTATTTGGTTGGTGTTGGTTCGTTGGTTGGTTGGTTGGTTTGGTTTGGTTGGTTGGTTGGTTGGTTGGTTGGTTGGTTGGTTGGTTGGTTGGTTGGTTGATTGGTTGGTGGGTCAGCTGGGCGGCCGCAGCCCCGGCATCCCCAGCATCACTGGCCTCGCTTGGACTAGGGCTGCCTATTGGCTTTGATTTGTTGGCAGTTCAAAGTTGCTCTGGGCTGGTTTCGGCGATTGTTGGGCTTGCTGAGGTCTTATATAATGAGGGCGGGTCTTGGGTTCGTTTGGGGTGCATTTAGGCTTTGTAAAGGGCTGATATCCAGGATGCTGTTGGGAGGGTTTAAGGTCACTTTTGAGTCGGTTTGAGTTGGCTTGGAGCTGATTTGCGCGAGGTGTGCATCCCGGTTTTTGCACTAGCCTTTGGGCTGCTTCAGGGCGTGGTTATGCAATGTTAGGGCTGCTTTGGGCTTGGTTGTGGGGCGTTGCCCAGACCACCCAAACCAGCCCAAAACTTGCAATCATATGGGTAAAAGCAAACTCAGTTCATTGATTCAATTCGTGGTCTTGTGCGGTTCCAGTCTGCCTGTTTCTTTGTCTGCCTGTCTGCGTGTCTGCCTGTCTGCCCGTCTGCCCGTCTGCCCGTCTGCCTATCTGCGTGTCTGCGTGTCTGCGTGTCTGCGTGTCTGTGTGTCTGTGTTTCTGTGTTTCTGTGTGTCTGTGTGTCTGTGTGTCTGTGTGTCTGTGTGTCTGCGTGTCTGCGTGTCTGTGTGTCTCTGTGTCTCTGTCTGTGTGTCTGTGTGGGTGTGGGTGTTTGTGTGTGGTGTGTTTGCGTGCGGGTGGGCGGGTGGGTGGGCGGGCAGGCGGGTGGGTGGACGGGTGTGTCCGTGTGCGTGTGTTTATATTTTTGAGGGTTCGTGCTTTGGTTTTTGAAGGGGGGGGCACTTCCTCTTAATTCTTTCAAAGCCGTGCGACTGGCTAGGCCTTACACCGCGAACAGCCTGGGACTTGGCCCAGTCTCGACACCATTTCAAAGGCGATCCGCAAGATGTTTGCCTTAGATTGCGAAAGGAGTTGGCCTCCGCAGTGGGCTGCTTGCCAGCCTCAAGCATCAAAGCAACGGGGTGCACTTTGCCCCCAACGAACTCTTGCGGGTTCCCTTGATTCGGGTTGGGTTGCGGCATGTTGGTTGCTCAAAGCCGGTTGTTATTTAGCGAAACTTTGCAAGCAACATTATCCTTCCAAGAACCGTCCTGAAACAAGGTGTCACTCACGTGAGGAAACACCCTTTGACAGTTGACACTTGGAAGGACATGGCCGCTGTTTTCGACAAGCTTTAGGCTTTGGTTGGGGCCATTTCAAGCATGGGGGAGATTCCTACACTGAGGGCCCCCGTTTTGGAATCTTTGACAAAGCGCAACCAAGCGGGCCATTGCCACTTCAAGCGTGTCTTTTTGGAGGGATCCACTTTTGGTGGTTGGTAAGTTGGTAATACGAAACCACCAGGAAAACAACACTGTTTGGGGTCCCTCTATTTTGGCACATTCTTTGGGATCTCGAGTTTTGAACACACAAGCACCAGCGGCGGCTTTGTTTGCCCTCGGTCAGCCGGTCCATGAGGTGCGTGGTTTGTGGAGGGGCAGCAGCTTGGCAGCAGACCCGCCAAACGCGGCAGTCCAAAGAGGTCGATGCACTCCCAGGTTTGTTTTGTTGGTGGGTCTCTTGGAGAAAACGGAGAGGCGCCGTGATGGTTGTGCTCTTTGAAAATTCTTTACTTGACGTCATCAGCTTCTTAGCAAGTGAATGGTGACCATGTTTGATCTTCTACCGGTCTTCAACATGCAACGCAAACACCGGATATCCCAAAGCACAGATTCCCCTACGGATGTTTTGTTGGATTCCATATCTGCGAGACCATCGAAGAGTTCAGCCCACTGCCAGCCACTTTCCGCTCTCATTTGCCGATCGCCTTCCATTCCGGAGGGGCAGTAAAAAGCCCCCAGTTCCGGAGATCCGTCCATGTTTTCCTGGGAACTCCTCGCTTTGTTCCGGTGAGGTTCTTGCGACCCGCCACGCTCAAGGCACGGACGAGTTTCCAACCCCAACCAGGGGTTCTTGAAATTGGGAGCCGGAAGCAAGTGTTTTGCTGTTTGTTTGATTTGAAGCGCCTTATTTTGCTACACTGCCATACCCCGTTGGCTTCATTCCTGAGAGGCGCGGATGAGGGAGCAGGAGAAGCCCAAGGAAAAGGAAGACGTGTCGTTTGGACGCCCAGCCTCTGTGTGTGTGCCCTGTCGGCGATCCAAGATGCCAGGGGTGGTTGGTTCATGTTTTTCTTCCACAAGAGGGAATCCTTGGGTGGATTGGACAGAAGGGTGCCCCTCAAGGGCTGGGTTGGTTTGTACTTATTAGTTCGCGAAGCTCGGGTTTCTCTTTTTGATGAAGCTCGCTTACAGCCATGGACATTTTGCTTGCGCCCGAAGGAGGCAACAATGAAACGTTGGATTTATCTTCACCGCGGCCCTGAGGAGTTATCACCGGGGCCACCATTCTTTCCAGGAATGCGCCAGTCGCAATCCTTAAGATGCTTTCAGCACGTGCCAAAGCTAAATCCCTTGAGCTTGTCATGCGGGGTTGGGACTGGCAAGGTCAGGCTGGCACATATTGCAAAAGTCCAAAGCTGATGTTCTGCAACGCCCAATAGGTTTCTTGGGGGACCCTGTGGCACACGATAGTTTCCGAGCAGGGATTGTGATCAAACATGTTCCCCTCGTTTGCAACGGGTGTTCTTCAACATTGGTACCCCTCCAAATGAGAATTTTATACAAAACCCGTGAAGCCAGTGTGTTTGTTGCATGCTGTGTTCCGTTTGTTGTTTTCAATATGACTTTGATCGGCAACCTTTCGGGCGTGGTCACACACGCGTTGGCTGGCAAGCCAAGCACTAACCCAAGAAGGGCAGTTGAACGTTAGACAGCTCTCCGGCAAGGGGAATCATCTTTGAAACCAAAACTACCATTGCTCCACATGCAGCAACCTGCCGCATTGAAACTGCAAAAGGTGCTGGTTGCTTCATTGCCAGGAAGACGCGCTCGATAAAGGTAGGAACTTAGGACACTTCCATCGCGCTTGACTCTTGACGAAGAAGATGACGGTAGTAAACAGAAATCTGATCCCAGTTTGGTAGTGGAGCCGTGGCCGACAAGGACGTCCCGTTCTTCGCGTCGTTAGGTTCCAGCAAAGGGCAGCAACTGCTGCAGCATGGGCCCGCAGCTCAGCGATTGGGCTGCATCCCCACTGATGCTCATTGACCATGTAAGGAATTCAGACAACCACGTCAAGCAATCCTATGAATGGATTTACTGCCTTGACCCGCAGAAGGTGTTTTGACCTATGTCTGGGGATGGGTTCCATAAGGTGCACATACAGGGGTGGGCTTTGCTTATCTCCATGGCACCTCGTTAGTGAACATGTTTTTGCTCGTATGCGCCGCGGAGAGGAGGATTTCCTTGTGGGGGGCAGGGATTGAGGTGCTATATGGTGCCATCATTTTACACTTTACCCCAATTAAAGCGATCTAGGTGTGTCTCTTGCATGTATTATGCAGTTAAAGGAAAACTAAAGGGACACCTATTTTGGTGGTCCCCCAAAAACGAGACACGTACTTGGAAATTTGGAACAGTGGTTTGAGTCTTTCAGGCCTGAAGCCCCCAATTTCTCTTGAAATACACGGCAAGGCCTCACCAGCCGAACGTCATAAATGAGAGGTGAAGCTGTACTGTACAATTTCTGACCAACGAGCAACACGTGTGTGCACCACGGTGTGTGCGTGTGTGCGCGTTGTACTTCAGAGGGGTCTAAGTCTGGTCAAGTCATGAGAGGTTCTAGCCTCATGTCATATTATGGTCAACCGTGACGGAAAGATCAAGCGCCACGTGTATACTTCTTAAAGGATACTCGACATGTTTTTCAGTGTGTGTGGTCAAAAGGCCAGGAACCTGTAGCGCAAATGACGGCGGAAAAGTGCACATCATGCATGCACGAACGCATTAATATGCACACGCACATGTATATAATTTGGAACCTTGTGTTGTTGGTATTTTAGTAGAGCGATGGCTTGCAATGATCAGGTTGGTAAGTCTTGATTAAGAAAGAAAAACATGAGTTTGATGGCGAATTCTGTTATCAAGAGCCTTATTTGGAGACAACTCCCCCGTGATTGGTCTGCTTCTTTGAAGTGCTGGAACCCCTAGTTAGAATCCTTGATCCCCTGGTAGTTGTTTATTTGGTAAAGTCCTAACCCGACCGAAAGAAAGCTTGAGAACCCCTCGAATCGCACTCTTGACCCCCCATCATCCGGAAAACCAGGAGCCCAAAAGTAATATTGAGCACTGGAAATGTAACAACTTTCGTGGAACCAGCAATCGCCCCACTCCCGCGTCTCAGATGTTTGGGCGGCGGCGGCCTGAACCGGAGGACGATCCTTTCGCCTTTGTGAGTGGGGTCGGGGGCGGGGGGTTGAAAGGAAAGCCGTTGCCCAAGTTTGTTGGAGAGTATAAATGCTTGACCCCCTTTTCGTGGTTTAGAAGGAAAGCCAAACAAATCGATATTCCCATCCCTGCCAAGCCCAGCTAAGCCCTTTTTGGTTTCCTTCATGCTAGTGTTCAAGCGGTGGCTAAGTCAAGATTCAGGGCTCCCTGCAGCCCTCAACGCAACCCAGCTTCTGGGTCTCTCAGCAGGAGAAAAAAGGGCAGGCAGCCTGGAGCAGGCATGTAGCCAACAATGAATTGGAGCTCAATGCCTGGCTCACACAAGACTATGCTGCACATAGCCCCTCGGTTGTTGGTGACTTTAACCCAACCGGAGAAGAGGTTTGTCCTTTTGGCGTTATGTGAAAGAGGAACATCGAGACAGTCCCACTTTGCCAGGTGCACTTCCAGTGGAAAGCTTTTTCCCCACAATCTAGCCTTGTCGTGTGGGACAGATGTGCCGCGAGCAACGCCCTCGGAAGCAACCGCTCACAAAGCCAACCTGAAAGCTCCCTCGCGCGGTCGCTCATAATTGGCAATTTCAGATTGGGCCCCTTGGCAATCCAAAAGCTTTGCCTTTGGGCAATGGGGCTAAGTCGTGGAGTGGCCAACTTGGAAGTTTGGGCTGGCCACATTGCACATTTTAGTCAGGCCAGTCAATCCAAAACAAATCAAAACAAGTTCAATACTGCCATTTGAGGCAGGTCTGCAAAATCCAGGCGTTGTAGGTTTGAGACATCCAGCAATAAGGGATTGATCATTCCCATTTGTTCCAGACCTCATATTGGCTGCACCTCCAACATCCCACCAAATTTTGTTGGTGCCCTGCATGGTTTCTTTTGTTTCCCTTGTGTTCAGTGATTTAAATATGCCCTTCAGTGCAAGGTTGAAGGTCAGCTTTCTTGTGGGGGTGACGTTTCAAGGAAACATACATCAGGTGTTTCAAAGTAAAGGACCGTTTCTGAGACGGTTTCGAGGGAACCTACACAGAGGCCTGGACCGATTCCCAGCTCCAGGAAAACCTGGAGCCGGACCCAGCAGCGCAAGCCGAGAAGCTGGTGAACGAGATGCGGCAACAGCTACAGCACAGCCGCGGGGAGCCACTGCAGGCGCCGATTCGGAGTCGCGCGAGAAGGGCCTTTACAACTATACACGTGCAAGCACTTGTTCAGTTTGAACAGACGCGTATATTGTGCTATCGTCATCGATTTTACTTTCACTACCCGAGTGGCTTTATTTCGGTCTCCGTATTGAATCTTTGAGCAGTCCTTAGGAGGCAAAGGGTAGGGGAAGCCGAAGCCTGCATCTCCCTAGCGAGAGCCGCAGCTGACCAAAAAGACATTGTGGCACATAAGGGTACGCCCTTTCAAGTTCAGGGAACGTTCACGAACCCGGGAAGTTTGTAAGCTACCGGGGTGTTGAGCGGCTTTACAAGGGTGTCTTTTCCGAAGTGAGGAAACCAGGGCTTGGACAAATCACAAACATGGAGGCAGACGGTATAAGTGGAGCTATCCTCCCAGACAGATGTGCTACGGAAGAGCTTAGACGGGACATGATCCACTCGCTGTTGCCAGGAGTTTTGGTATGAAGGGGTTTTCCCCCTGTAAGTGAGGGGTTTGGGAAGGTCTTCCAGTTGTATCACAGAGGTGGAAGCACAAGCTTGGCATTTGCGCGTGGCAATTTCGACTGTACGGCAAGCCACATGGAAGTCGTTGCCAGTTGTGTATCCCAGTTCGAGACAATCCCAACTTGAAGTTGGTTGGGTTCCTTGTGGTTTCTTGTTAAACTTCAAGCAAACAAGGTTTGCAAAAGCAAGACCATGGTGGATGGCCACTTGTCAATTTGTCCGGGCCTCGCATGTAAAGTAGATAGGTCCAAGTAGGTGGAAAATGTTGGCTTCCTTTACCATTGGCTCCTTGGGTTTCCTCGGTTTTCCCTCGCTTTCCTTTGTGTTCCCTTTGGTTTTCGTGTATCTCTTGAGACCAACTCCCGTTTCGGAAGCTCCTCCAGGTCCGGCGGCTCATCTTCCGCGACCTGCAGCGGCGGGGGGCCTATTCGCCCTGGCAGACATCGCTGTGGGTCAAAAATAGGGTAACCCCAAAACGGAATCCTCGTAAATGGAGCCACGGACCAACACCTGCGGTCCCCTGGTGGTTTAATTTTGACCCATACCCACATGGAGGTTGTTGGTTCTACTCGTTGGAGTGGCCATTTTAGTGACACACAAAAGGCTTAGACTGGTCTGGCCAATCCACTCAAGTGAGTTGGTGTTTTGGGAGGTGCAAAAGGAAACCAGAGGGAAGCCACCAAATGATGTAGGAGATGTCCTTTAGGTACTTTAGGCTGTACCCTTTTGCATACTCAGGCCCACAAAAAGTTCAATCTTTGTGTTTAGCACAAACTTGTCTCCCAAGAAGTACATAATCCACCAACAACTTGGAAAGCAAACGTAGAAACACAACAGCCTGATGCGTCCCGGCCAGAGGGGGGGCTTAGAGTTGCAAGTTCATTTGCAGAAGCGTAGTCTGTGAGAGAGAAAAAAAGGGGGCCAATCAGCACTGCACAGTTGTGAGTCCAGAAGCCAAGGTATGAACAAGTGATGACCGCAAGCACTCTTAGATAATTTATTACCCGGATTCCAGGTGGGAAGACGTAATTATGCTGGCATCCTCTACGGACACAAAATGGGAATCGTTTGCCGTAAGCAACACGGGCTATTTTGTTGCATTTGCCACACATGGATGGATGACATGTTTTTTTCGAGACCCTGTTTTGAGGCCCCAAACTGTTTTTGGGCCCATGAATCATTAACTACGAGGTAAACTCGAGGTCACAAATGGGTTTGGGGTTGGAAAAAGAGGGTCACTTCTTTGTTCATTTTTCCCGGATGCCGTCCCCAAAGTCCCTTCGAGCTGTGCAGGCAGCTCCACCCGGACAAGAACACGGAGTGCGAGGAGGCCAGAGGAAACCGCCTTCCTCAAGATCTGTCTCTTCATTTTGACATGCGCTGGGGAGGATATGCCTCAAATAGGCCATCAACACGGGCGCTTTTGCCGTCGTTTTTTTTTTTTTTTTTAATATACTTTGGGATCAGTGATTTGTAGTTTCCTGTTTGAACGTAATGTCAAAGCAGGCCGAGTGGTTGGGTGCCCGTTAAGTTGTGGGCCTGTGCACACTCTCTCCAAAAAGTCCCAAACCGTGCAAAGGATTCCAGCCCCTCAGCAATTTTGAAGTTGTTTTTTTAGACGGTCCAAAGTTCTGACTGGTAGCCAGCCGTGAAAGAGCAGAGTCAGAGTAGTGGGGGTATGTTGCAGGTGTTTCTTCTAGGTCCGTCTTCGCACTGAGGCACATTTCAGACGTATTATTTGCCAGACACGTAGCCAGCCTTGTTGCCTTCTTGCCATCTTGCTGAGGTCTGGCCAAGTTCTACATGTCGACGCATCACGCAAATGACTAAAGAAATGAAAGTCGCAGATCCCGAGTGAAGATAACGGATGTTTAAGAAGGAAAAGGTGGCCTTTTGGGTGCCGGTGACTTCTGCTTGGATGCTTCAGGCTGCAAAGCATGCCTTTCAGAAGCTTATGGAAGAACGTCCAAAGCTCAGCCGAAACGGAGCCCTCCAATCCCCGTGCCTGAGTGGAGGGGTGAGAGAGACAGAGAGCGAGTGTGTGTGTGTGACGGTTGAATCCTGTTGATTCAGTTTAGCACCATCCCTGAAATGGTCCCTCCAAACAACTTCCAGACTCACATAGTGAACGTGTCCTTGATAAGTGTGTTTTCAGGATGCTACTTGGATCTACAGGTACCTTTGCAGGTTAAACTACTGTAGCCTCATGCTGTAGATATGTTCTTACAACCGCTCCTGTTTGGTAGCCAAGGAGTTTGTGATGTGCTTCTTGCCACGGAAGGGGCCAGACATGAAACTTGGGGTGTTTGATCCAACCTTGATTAGGGTAGAAACATGATGTGTCCTTTGGTTTTCAGTTTATAGGTAACGTTCTATCCGAAGGCCCACTTCCCGATTGTCTGGACTTGACTTTGTTTAGTTGAGTGGTAAACAACAAGTCTGGTTGCTTTTCTTTTGACCAATCCACTCATCAAGTGAGGTTTAGGGGGTGCCCTGTTTGTTTCCATTTCCCACGGTTTGCCTTGGCGGGTAGAAGGGAAGTCGTGTGTGAGCAAGGAGTTGTCGCCTTGTAAATTTCACGGAAGTGAGAAGTGCAACTTCGGCAATTGCTACTCGACCCACTCCGGCGCAGACTGAGGCAGCAGCTACCTGAGGCCATAGCGCGGTTTTCAGGCCAGGAGCAGCCGCCATGATTGCGAGGGCTTGCACCAACCGCCAATCATGCGCGGTTCAGTCAAAGCGTCTAGTCACTATAGTCGTCTATGGTTCATTTGGGAGTGACGGACTCGCTCGATTTCCCACAAAACCCAGGAACCAGGGACTCGCAACATGTCCCATGCCCTTTAGGGGAGGCAAGTAGCTTTGCCCATGGCACAAGTGGTACATGTAGCAGCCCTTTGAACATCTTTGAACCCGTGTGTTAGAACCTTCAACGGCACCCAAATGCTTCGGAGGTTCCGGATTGTAAATCGGAGGGCGTCGAAGGGCAACCAAAAGGAGGCTGTCTACAGGAGCTGGCCCAACCCTGGCACCGAGGCTGAAGAAAAGCAATATATATATATATATATATATATGGTACCCCCCCCCCATGGACCCTGGTTTGGTGCGGTTGACCTGTATTTTCCAGTGTTTTATGCTTCTTTTTGCTTCTTGGATTTGTGTCAAAATTGGGGGGAGGGTCGTACATGTATATGATACGCATGCATGCATACAGATGTGATAAAAGCAATGACATCAGCACCTACAATCTGAAAGAGTTTGAATGCATCCAACAATACAAGAACAACTCAGACATTTTTAAAAATTATTAAAAATTCTGGGATTCAAGATTCAAGATTCAAGAATGTGACAAAATATTTTCTGGGAATCTTGAATCTTGAATCTTGAATCCCATAATTTTTAAAAATTGTTAAAAATTCTGGATTCAAGATTCAAGATTCAAGAATCTGAGAAAATATTTTCTGGGAATCTTGAATCTTGAATCTTGAATCCAATAATTTTTAAAAAGTTTTAACAATTCCAGGGTTGTCCCAATACTCTCGGTGTTCAATAAGATTCTCGGAAAAGTTTTCCGTGAAATAGTTCAATCCAGTGGTAACGGATGTTCGAGGTGATAGAACAACTTGAACATTTTAGGGGTTGACCAGGATGGATGATTCTCAGGAAAGTGGTGGTTTGTGGGCTCCTCAATATTGAATCCCCAATCCAGTGGTAAAGCACTTTCAAGTGTTAGAAGAACTTGAATGCTATTTGGGTTTGGCCAGGATTGACAATTCTCAGGAAAGTGTTCTGTGTAATCTTCAATATTGAATCTTCCATCCGATAGTAGCAAATTTTCAAGTGCTTAGCGATCCAGTGGACACACTTTCAAGTTGTTGGTTGGACAAACTTTCAAGTGCTTTTGGTGAGCTTCATGTCAGCTATGCTCATGTTGCCCCCTTTCCAGGAGGTAAACAAAGGCAGGTGCAACGCTCAAAAATACTGCACTTTCCAGTATTTTATGAGGAGGCGCAGGATCATTGGGGGTACTATATATGTGTGTATGTATGTGTATATATAGATATACATATGTATGTACGTTCACACACCGTCCCCCACCCTCTTCAACTACCTGTCCACATTTGCTCATCTACTACCTCCACCTTTTGACATAGAATTAACTTTCCTGCGCAAATAGAACTTTAAATACAACGGTTTAGCTAGAATCCCTGTTTCGAGATAGTTTTAGATTTTGAACCTCTCTTCCCTTGAAATTTCCCTTTGGAACACCGTCTAACAAGTTCAATGTCGGACCTTTCTTATGCTACAAAAAGGCCAGAATGTAAACAACACAAATCCTATTTTTAATTTCCAAATGTTTAGCCATATTTAATATGAAATATATTTGAGATGTAGTCTCTATTCACTTGATATTATCAAAAGCACATTGAGTTGTGTTCGTCTTAGATTATACTTACCACTTGGATTATATTTGGGAAACAACTTCCATCTAACTTCTTGTGTTATAGATTAGTTGGAGTTTAGCCGAAAATATATATTTACATTTTCATGTAGCTGCTATTTGGAAAGGATTTGCTTGTTTAAGCTGTAATTGAACATAAACACATTTTTGAAAACTATATCCATACTAAACTATATTCAAAATTCCAATTCTAGTTGAAGTAACATCTTATGTGCAAAGGGTATCATACTGGGACATTGTGGAGGACTCCGGGCTCCAAATTATCACGCTTTGGGGACCCACAATTGGAAATTTCGAGAATACAAATTTGGAAATTCTAGATTTGCCATCCCCAAAAGGCAGTAAAACCAGGGTCCATGGGGGGGGGTTATATATGTATATATGTATATGTATGTATATATATATACAGTATGTTGGTTTGCCATCGGTAATTTCATTGTTGGCAGCCTAAACAATTGCAAGAATCTGAATGCAAGCCTAGTAGAAGCTTGTTGAGACAAGCATCGTTATGTAAACCATGCACTAGTTACTCGAGAACGGGTTGTGTGCAACCTTACAGCATACATCTATTGGTTATATAGCCCCCCTCCCTCCAATAGTCAGACCTGGAAATCACAAAAGGGCTGCGAACCTTGAAGGACAACGCCTGCGAGGCAGGTTTGGATTACGTGACCCCAAACGAGCCAGCGCCTTCCTGGCAGTCTGCGGAAGGTCTTTTTAGGACTCGCCTCATCCTATTGATGGCTCCCTTTAACCCGTTTCATGTGACAACGTGTGCAGCGCCACGCAAAAAGCTCCGCAAAGCTCATCCGTGGCTGAGTGATGGTGTTGCAGCTTGCCTTTCGCGGAAGATACAGCATTGTCAACATGTGAATGTGGCCTTTCTCCACTGAATACTTCTAGCTTACATAGATGGATAGCTGATAAGGTTACCCAGTTGCCGATCACACAAAAAGCACAAAACCTATGGTTTGGGAGGCGTGCAGGTTGGCCATAATCCAGAAGCAAATTAATGGTATCGCCTGGGACCATCCCAGTGTTCAAGTTTGTACATTGTACAAATGTATGCGCCCCTGCCGAAAGAAATGTAAAACAAACACAGAGTAGATTTGGTGAAGCTCATCAACCCCAACACGGCCAAAGTTGTGAGAAGAGTGGAGCGGCGTGGTCAGTGACAGCTGGGCATTTTCTGCGACAGGAGGCAGGCATATGCACATACATATAACGATATATATATATATACATACTTTGTAGTAGATATTATTGGTGCATTGCTGAAATGTATTGATTGGGCTGAATAGAGGTCGAACATCATGTTTGGATACTGTCTATGTCTATTAGTTCTTCCTCAGTTGGTAATGGCTGGAGTCAAGGTACAGGTGTACGAGTGAAGCTTGTGGCTTGTGAAGCAGTTGATTTTGATTACCCAGACTCCATACCTGCAAGATCCATACCTCCAGCGACCCTTGCCCTCCAGCTGTCTAAGCCTTGTGTTTGGCGGCTATTGGCTACACAGTGATTGTGCCTATTAAACCCTGGGGTGGAGGCCATGTCAGAGGGTCGTCCACACAAACGGCTCCAGGCGCTGCTGCTTGGCGACTTGTGATGCCGCCAGCCCGTTCTTTGCGCACCCCGGGTTTGCGGCGCGCATTTTCCAGGAATTCCGAGTTGGGCTGACTCCAGATTCGGCCCCGCCTAGGGGTAAGGACAAGTCATTTTGGGGTGCCCATGGGGTGCCCTCACAATGTTTTGGGTGCAGGGTGTGAGTGTAGATCTCGTTAGAACCTTTCTTCGCCCCTGCCAAAGGGCCTGCGACCCTATCCGAGATCTGGAGCTAGGGCCCTACGAAGCACGCAGATCATGGGCTGACCAGCTGATGGGATTCGCAACTTTTGCCGATTTTCCCGATTCATCCACGACTTCGCATGAAGCCGCAGCCAGAGCAGCCCATGATCTCCCATCTCACAGCTTATTTAGCGCCAGCGCTGCCATGCACCGCGAGTTTGGGCTCAGGAATCCTGGCTGTGTTGTTTTTCGAGGCTACAACTACCCCGTTTTTGGCGTGGGGAAACCTAAAGGGAAGGCACCCACTTCTGCAGGGTCCCCTACTTTGCGAAAAGCGCAAGGCATACAGCAGTGTTGTTCAACATCAATTCTTAATCCTGAAGAATGCCAGACGGTAGGGCTTTCCCTTGTTGTAGTGGTGCATTAGGGATTAGGGATTGAGAGCAGGCATGGTTTCAGGATGGCATGGCGGCACCGCTGGCTCCTTACTCATCACTTAAGAGTTGCCGAAGTAGCAACAGGACGGCCAACGGCCAACTTGCGCGGGTTCTGACGCATCCTTCCACCGGCCGCGAACCAATAAAATCACCGGGGCCTGCGTGGGGATTGGAATATGGGCAGTTTTTTCGGTTTTTGTTTTTTTGTTCTAACGGACCTCTTTTGGACAGGATTGCCGAAAATGGCGAAGTCCCTTTTCGATGGTGGGGAAAGGAAGGTTGACGCACCCCCCACTTTTGTTTGGCCCTTACGTTTGAGTTGGCCATGCTTTGTCCTGCAGAAGAGTACAGGCAACCTATTTCCATGCAGTTTGTGACTTGCAAGAATTGTATGCTTCCTGTTTTCCTGCTGAATGGAGCCTGACAAGGGGGCATCGATATCCCACACATCTCATTTTGAACATCCAGTGCTGTTCTCTATCCGTTCATCCAGGGGATCCTTCTGTTCAGAAACCACCAACATTACAGACACGGCCGGTGCTCGAAAAGAACACTTGTTGAAAACGAGAACAATTAGAACAACTAGAAGCAGTGGCCACAGTCATAGCGCCAAGGGGGCCTACGGAAAGTCACCGCGCAGAGTTACGCAGCGAACTCGCCACGTCTCGGCTCGCTCAGCTAAGAGAGCTGCCATGGCGCTCGCTGCGAGGCGGGTTCCAAAATGTTGCCGGAACTACTCAGTGGGCAAACCTCCCTGAGAGCAAGTTGCCTTTGAGTTGTTGGATTGCTTCTGGTTGCTTTTTGTTAACGGGTGGTCGCCTGTGAACAACCTGATTCTCTGACCCCGGGCTTCCCAAACAACTTGCAAGTTGACCACCAGGCCCAGGACCGCACGATTTCAGGTCTTGGGGTCAAAGGCCTGCATATTTGGTCCTGGGCTCTTAAGGCCATCGACTAGTCGGGCTAGAAAGTAGATTCGGTTTGGGGATTGCCCAGCTACCAGCTTTGGGGTACAGGTTTTTTTGCCAGGCTTAGCTTTCGTGCTGGCCGTGAACCTCCAAACCCAACATCGCTTTTCGATTGGTTGTGTTGCGGTTTGGCTTCTTGTTTTGTGATTGCCTTTGCGTTTGTTTGTCTTGTATTCTTGGCTGGCGTTTTTGTTTCCTGTTTCTGGCTTGCATGTTGTTTTGTTGTTTGTTGTTCTGTGTTTCCCGTGCTTATGTTTTGCAAACCCTGGATGCGGTCAGAAGACTTTGAAGCCTATTCTGAGAGAATTGATGAGACAAGACTTTACTGAAGTGAGCGGGAGTAAATGATAGCTCCACAGCTCAAGTGGGGTTCAAAAGGCTCATGACTCTCGGCTGCTCCGAGCTTCATGACCAATCCTCAAGGCCTGACGGATAGAAATCTGCAGGTGTTGTTTGGTTTATCAGCCGGCGAGAGCTTGCTGTGCCAGGAATTTCGGTGCAAAGCTGTTCTGACGACTTTCGTGCCAAATTCCACCCAGACAGTGGTGCCTGGTTGGGACCTGGGAAAGTCGAGCAGAGAAGCTTGTCGTGGGCTTGGCATAGAATGGCTGCATTGATTAAGGTTTTCTTGCCAGGAGGTCGTTCTTTCAATATTTTGCCCACATACCCCAGACAAGAGCCTCAGCAGAAATACAGCATGCCAACCTCAGTTGCAGCTTGTTGACCCCTCGTCTACACTTGGTTTACCCATTTTAACTTTTCCTTGGTCAGGCTTTGATTCGTAGGAGGGACCACTTCACGGCCAGGTTGCCTCCGCTCTCGGCTCGTCAGGCAGACCGGCAGACCGCACTTGCCGTGTTTTTGTTGGTTGAGTGCTGTATAGCTGCTCATGACCTGGCTGTATAGTTTTTTTCTCGTTGGTTCATGACTATTTGAAGGTCAAACTCACTTCACGCCAAGCTCGTGATGCAAAATGTGCGGCATGATAGCCGTTTGACGAACGCACATTGCAACTTGAAAACCATGCAAAGATCAAACACTCGCAAACAAAAAGCAGTGTCGCCAATGGATGTGAGCAGTCCAAGTCCAACAAGCCAAACCTTCAACTGTTTGAGCAAACTAAATCGCGACGGTTTTGTTCCTGATGACATTCACGGCTCGGCTGATGGGGGGGACGTGGAAAATAGACAAATCCAGGTATGTTGCGTGTAGATTTTCGCATAGGCCTTATGATAGAAAACTTGGTCCCAGATACACACTGTTTTTTGTGTTCCTCTTATTCGTTTGAAGAATCCTGAAAGTGCAAACTTGGGAAACTAAAGCTCAGGGTGGGCCTTTTTAGGCAACCTCATTGGAAGAGCGCCAACATCAAGAAGAGGTATAGTCGGACGCCACCTGTTGGTTCCCCTTCAAAGCAATCCTGCAAAAGATCTCGTTATGGGTTGTGTCCATTTGATTTTCTTTTAAAGGATGCCATCAGGGTCGGCTTCACTTGGGTTTCGCTCTGGTTTTGTCCCCAAAGTGTGCTTTTTGGACGCCAGGCGACGCCAACAAGGCGCACGCTTTGGCAGCCGTCAGCCATTTTCCAGTTGTGCCTGTTGGCCTCTCAAAAAATGGCCCCTTGAAGTACCTGCCAGGGCCACTCAGAGAACCTCTGCAAGTTGTGGTGTGCTGACTTTAGGTGTTCTCATTTTCTTTGAGCCCAATCCCGCACAGAAGGTAACACTCAAGGGGTTGATGACAGCAACTGGTTCTAAGTTCTAAAGGTGGAGGTAGGGGGTCCCGGTCCTTCCCTTTCTCTTTTGTGATGTTGTCCTTGTCCCTTGGTTCGAAAGCTGGTTGCTTGAGTTTTGGACCTGCAGCTTGAACGGCAGTGCCCGTTGCCCATTAGGAGTTGGTCTAGGAGAAGTTATGGGTACATTTTGCGCGTGTTTGGGGTGCTGCAGGGGTTCGACTCCCGCCCTGTCCGGGCAGATTGAATTCCCACCTTTTGCCCCTCCAAATTGCCCGGATTCTTTGGCTAGGACTGGCTTCCCTCCAGCCTCCTGCCATCATGACATCTTGCCCGGACACATGGTTTTCCGTATGCTTAGATTTGCCATTTCGACCTTTCGCGGGCCATACCTACGAAGAGGACTTGTCTAAATAGCGGGTAGTGCCAGCATTTGGTCCGCCCTCTCGAGTAAACTACGGGATTGCGGATTGGGATTAGGCTCCCCATTCCGGTTTTGGCCGCTGCCTAACGCTGCTGGCGAACTCCTTGTCTGAAGACAACTCCAAACCGCCTCTTCAAAGGGTAGCGATTTTTAGGTACAGCCCTTTTCAAATATACCCACAATCCCCTCAACTGCAGTAGTCACTCCTTTTACATGTCAGTGGTCTAAGAATCACTAGACGAATTCCGTTTGTCTTGGTCCCAAGTTGTTTGTTCTCGCTTCGAAAGCTTTCAAGGGCCGGCATCACTGCGCCGCAGCCTTTGCGGGCGCGGGCCCAGGTTTGAGTTCATGGCATGGGGCCTCTCCAAGGCGTTTGCCAATCGGCAAGTAAGCCACCACACAAAACAAGCCAAGCAACCAAACAAACGAACCACCCAGAGGTCCGAAGCAAATTCCTTGCGTGAGAGTTTTGCACACTGAGTCGGGAAGTCACGCATGCGACTTTTGCCTATACAGGGGAGAGCGGGTCAGGGTGAGTGGGTATCCTTTGGTCCAGGGCCAGATCCACTGGCCTCTCTATCTACATGAGCATCATGTAGCCATGCAGGATGATGGCAGGTTGAAAGACTGTTGGGCTTTGCAAAGAAAGTGTTTGCCTACATTTGCCAGCCTAGGCTTTTTAGATGTCTTTAGTTTAACGCCAGCCTTCGGTCGTGACTGGATTTCTTATTTCTTCGAATGCCCAGACGAATGAGATCCATCCCCCGATGTAGGAATGTGGCCTTTGCCAGCGTGGACCATAGGCTGCAGATTGCAGAGTTGCTCCGAGCCTTGAACAAATGGCAAACCTTTTCAATTTTCACTGTAACAAATATGATTGCGTTCCTTTGGTGTTCTCGGGGCCACTTTTCTTCACAGCTTGTTCAGGGCTTCTGGGCCACGCTGTCCGGATGTGTAATCCCTAAGGGGGGCTAGTACAAGGGGGGTAGTTGAGAGCTCGGGTTCCTTAGTATGCATGGGTGCCTTCAGCTGGCCTTGTCCAACCATCCCTTCAGCCACACTGTAATGTGGCCCTGGGTTCAGGGCATGTGCAAATGGCACAGCTCAATTCGCATGTTCATTTTTCAGTGTTTGGTGTTCCTTCATTTTCCTTTCAATCAGCAAACAGTTGAGGTGCCTACAAATTAACACATGTGTGGAGGGCGGGCTGGTTGCATCGGAGGTAGTACCTTTTCTATGGAATCCCCTTTGTTTACAAGTTGACTCCATTCGAACATTTGGGGTTTATTCTTGGGCATTGTAGTTGTTTCCCAGAGGGTCTAAGAGTCTACTCCCAAACACCCCATCCTTTGAGGCTCGCCAAGAAAACCCCTTTCCGAGTTGCATGTTGCGTTGCAGGGTAGGTTTGGCCCAGTGAATGCCTGAGGCCGACGAAGGCAACTCTGCGCCCCACGCCGTGCACCCAGCTGCCATGGACCCCACATCCAGGGCGCTGTTGTTTTCAATCGGGGAAGCCCACATGGGTTTCACTCTTGACTTGGGTTTTTCAAAACTTGAGTACGCGGGGAGGAGCTTGGCAATGGTTGGTTGCAAAATGACGAGTATGACACTGCAGCCGCATTTTGGTCTGATTAACTCACATTTATCCCTCCCCTTAGCCCTCATTCATTCCTTGGGGTTTAATCCTTCAAAGGCATGCATGTGACACCTTGTCTTCGGCTCGCCTGAGGCTCGCCCTTGCGCCTGGCTAGTGGCCAGCCCAGTTCAACCGAGAGCTCCCGCTCTGCACTTCTCTGGACTTTAAACTCTTCGGTAAGATCAGTTTGGTAAGCAACAAGTCCGGACTTCTGCCCCAGTCGAAACTCGAATTTGGGATTTTGTGAATTATCTTAGTTCGCCCAGAAATTGTTTTGCTCTTTGGTGGACGCTTGTTGCACCCGGTTTGGAGGCTGAAACCGCGCCTTTCCAGTTGCATTTGAACGATATCCAAGGGTCCAGATAGCCGAACCAATCCAAACTATTGCTGTTTGTCAATGAATGACTGTTTCACCAGTGTAGCTAGCAACAAGCTGATTTGCGAAGCCCAAATCTCAGTTTCATTTAGTTGTGCTTGGCCAGGGATGCTACATCTACGGCACCCCATATTTGATTGGCAAACATGCCTGCATAATTTGGAGCCAGCTTATGGGGGTTCATGACATCAGTCCTTGAACCAAGCTCTAGGCACTGACTAGCTAACCAACCGTTTTGCTTCGCTCCAGGCACTGCCTGGCAATGCAGCTGAAGCCTTCCGTGCCCCTTCAAGATGCCCCCCATACATGTCCTCCCGCGCCAAGTTATGGAACGTTGCCAAGTGGTTTGGAAGATCATTAGTCGGCCTGGGGGAAGCAACCTGATTTCATGGCTTGTGTCTCCTTAAGCCATTTGGAGGGTCATTTGCATCACATCACTCGCTCAACCCAGCATCCATCGTGGGATCGGCCCCCCAGCCTTCCGCCGAGGCCGTTTCTGCGGCCGTCGGCTTCAGAGCCGGCAGGCGGAGCGGGGAGCCCCCGCTTGCCCCGGGTGCTAAAAATCTGCAACAAAAGAGAGTTGGTTGCCATGAACTGGCAAATTTGTCTTGATTTTTCAAAGGGGATCGATAATTAGTGTGTCATTTTTGGAGGACACTATTGAGCGCCTAGAAAACCCATGGTTCCTTCATAGTGAAGAATCCCCTCTAAAGTGGAAGCGCGCAAACACCTCTATTGATCAAGCAGGGGTTTGTCATTCCAGGGTCAAGCTTCTTTCAACTTCCTTACCGGGGGTGCATGTCTTGGGGTAGGTCAAGTCATGGTTGGTTTGTCCACCTTTGCCTTGTCGCTGTTACAAACCGCGCACAAAAGACTAGACAGTCAGCCTTAGGGCACATGTCTTAAATCAGGTAGGTTGGTGGTTGTCCTTTTGGTTGTGAAGGCTTCCTTTGCAGCAACCCCTAAGAAAGCGAACCGAGCCTCAATCTCGAAACATGTTCATGATTGCCCTTTACACGCCACCAAATGCCTGACAAGCCAAAGGGAAGGCGTAGGAATCCGGTGTCACTGTCTCGCTGATTTGACCGGGCAACAAGACATCGCAACAACTGGCGCGTTCGCAAAGCAAACTCGTGCAGGGTCCCACGAAACATCACCAAACAAGCAACTAACTCCACATGTCAATGTTGGAAAAAGCCCATGCCTGGGTGAACCTAAGTTCAGGCTCCAATGTCTTTGCGGGGAACCCCGTCACAGGCACTACGTCAGTTCGCCGAAGCCTGTAGTTTTTCTCGGTCGATCCGCCAGACGGTCGCGGACCTCTTGCAGAGGCCGCGCCAATTTTTGTCGCGTGCGAGGGGTCCGTGGGCTCAATCATCACCGCCCTGGTTGGGGGGGGGCACTAGTAACCCCTTTCCTGGTGAAACTGGCACAAAGCGGATTTGTATATATCTTTTCGAGGGAACTTAAATATGGACCGGAATCTCAATATTGTTTGAGGAGCAGTGCACCCACCCAAATTAGCCATGAAATGACACGTTGCTGCAAGAGTGCGGTTGGCATTGGGTGGGACGGATCCTGCAGGATTGCAATTACTGTGAAGGCCAATGACGCTATCCTGATCGTTTGGTTTCTTCGGAAGTCTTTTTGAAAGCCCCAGAAGTTTGCGTGATTTCAAGCTGTACCTTGGGCTTGTTCAAGGGATCCTTTTTTGGGCGGTGACAGTTTGTGCCACCAACAGGGCATTCTCCTTCGCCCAGATGGGTGATGGTATGAGCTTCCCATGCTATGGCCACTGGTTCTGGTTGTTGTTTGTCAGTCGGTGGGTCAACCAGTCGGCCTCCGAAAAAGAGAGTTCAAAGCTCATGACCCATAGGACCCACTGAGCCATGGGCTCCATGACACCCCTCAGCCATGGGCTTTTGACTCGCCAGCTGCGGATGCGGTGGCTGTGAAGAAGGAGAATGAAGCAGATGAGGAGCTTTGCCCGGCTTGCGGCAAAGCCATCGCCTGCTGTACCAAATATCAATTTCAACTGGCTTTGGAACATGTTTTAAAGCCGCCTTCAGAAAGAAAGAGTTTGTTTTCCGAGTTTCATTGGTCTAGACTTCCATGATCCGCTGTTGTGTGGCGTTGCTGGGAGGAGGCAACCCAACTTCTCGTTGCTCAAGCGCATATTAATATGTGTATCTCTGCGAACTGCCCCCCTCCCCCCAATCATCAAGGACCTGCTTCTAAGTCCAAACAAACCTTACTTCAAGGGCCCCCTTGACACGTGTCCGGTCCAAAATGGAAAGTGTTTGCAAGCACCTGAGGCATGCGATGCAAAAGCCCACATCCGATTGAAGAGCAAATGGGTTGCTGGAGAGCGGACGCCATCCTCAACAAGGAATTTCGCAAACATGTTCGAAGAAAAGCAGCACACGATAGGCAGGTGTGGGGCGAAATTATTTGTTGTGGTTCCTTGCTTGGCAATGGGCGGGGCTGCTTGAACAGACGTCGTCATTGCGTCCCAACAGAGGTTGTCATTGCGTCCCAGAGGGGGCCCGATTGCTTGTTGGATTCCATCTCTGTGCCCACATTTAAATATGTATGGGGATGGGGGCTGCACGTAACAATGTGAGAGAGACATGTTGTTCCATACCTGGCTGGAAAAGGGCGAGTAACTCAATCGAGATGCATTCCGCTAAGGAACTCTGGGTTCTCTGCTTGATATAAGATCGACAGGTCAAGCACAGTTAAACCGATGTCCCAGATTTCGAGAGGACGGAGAACGCGTACCAAGGAGCTTGGGTGTGCCTTCTTTTTTGCGGACGATTTGTGGCCCAAAGGCACAGATTGTACAAACCCACTCAAAATGCGAGAGCCTCACGACAAGAGCCAAACACCCGCTGAGCACCCCCTGGCGCTCCGAAGAAGGCTGTAATAAGGTGTTTTTTTGGGGGGCACGGGGAGACGGTCAGAATCCCATAATGATTCTTCTTGTGAAGAGTGATGGTTCTAGGCTGGAAATCCAAGATCCCCATTGCTTGTTTCTTTGGCTTGACCCTTACCCTTTCTTTGGCTTGACTAGGGGGCCTTGGTTTGGGGACAAGAAACCAGCTACAGCGTTTTTTGGTGGGTAGTTGGGGTCCTGAAGAAATTCTGGTGGCTTGGTTTGACCCGATCCGCTCGGATCGGACCCGCGGATCCCAGGAGTTTGAGCCCTTCTTCGAGGAGGTGGCTGGAGACGACCCCATGGCCAGAGACGTCCAGCGTCGAATCTGCCACCGGGGAATTGCTCAAGGACTTTGGACCCTACGTTAGGGTCCACAACATTTTGAAACTCTTTTTGACCTACAGCAAGCAGTAGGCAGGTGTCAGGGCTGAGACTCAAGGGGGAAACATTGTGTCTAATCTTTAGCAGGTGGTCCTGAGAAGAGGGTCAAACAAGCGTTCAGAAAATTGGGTATGCCCAACTCCGCCTCCGAGATTCCCAGAAAGGGAAGCCAATTTCCACTAGCTCTTTTTTTTGGTTTTTGCATTGTAAGTTGGGGCTGAGACAGTTCAGTCCGCTCTGCCTCATTTGACATCCATATTTTGTCACGACATCGCACGCTTTTTGACAAATGGCGAGGACTCCTTTGAGCCTCGCTAAATTAAGATACTGAGATGCAGTTGCTGAACACTTTGGCTTTATGTCGGACGTTTCCCCACCAAGAGAGCAAAGTCGGACCTACAGAGGGAGCCCCCACCAACTAGAGTGGCCAAGGGAACCCCATTCCCACTGGCAACTTAGTCACAGGGACCCACTTTGGTAGTACAGGAAGGGCTACTTTTTCACAGTTGTTCAGCGGCAGCCGCTGAACCCAGAGAATTATTAACCACGGAGTCAACCCCATACAGCAATGACGCCATTAACCATGGGTCACTGGTTGCAACTGGGACGGGCGCGCGTTTTGGACGAGGTGACGGAACTAGAGGCGCGGCTCCGGAAGATGAACAATGACAAGTCCCTGCCGGGATGCCAAGGGGTGGTCGGCCGGGCTAGCTTCCCGACTATAAAGGAGGATTTCTTATTTCGGTTTGCAATGTATGGTTTGCCTCTTGGATGTGAGTATGGGGATTTAGTTGTCGCTACATGAGAACCTCAGAATGAGTGCCTTTCCCAGAAGGGGCCGTGTTAGGGTTCTAGCCCTACAGCAAGTCCTACCTGAGGTTCGGTCAACATATCTCGTCAAGTTTGCTTGTTTGGGGGTTCGGGCCATGGGTGACTCCATTTTCACGACTGCCAATTTGGGGTTGTCCTTTGATTTCTATACGGTCGCAGAGTCGCAGGTTTGTGCAAAATTCACCAAATTCAATTATCCCTTACGTCTCTCTTCGGGCTTGGGAAGTGAAGGAACTTTTCGGAGCAAAAGATATGTCGACTAGAAATACTCTTGACTTTGGCTGCTTGATCTCTTGCAAAGACATTGCCATTCTAGGGCAAATCGTCACAGGTTATCTCCTTAAAGCCTTGGATCCCGGAAGTCAAAAGGAGGGCCATGGGCTACTATAGAAGAGACCCTTTCAACTTTTTATATGCGTGGGATTGTTTGTTTTCTCCAAGGTCTCTATGAATCGTGTGATTTTGAGAAGTTATTCTTTCAGATCCCACCCGTTCCTCTACGCAAGCCTATGGGCTGCCTCCAAACTTTTGAGCGCACAGCCAACACAAGGGCAAAAGTGTGAGATGTTGAAGATCACCCATCTTTGGCAGTTGTTTGGAAGGCTTACTCCAGCTGGAACTCAAAGTCATTGGGAATATTTGTTCTAGTGGTAACAAACATTTTTCCCTTTTCTGACCAATCTAATGGATGGCGCACGCCACACCCCAAGATTAAAGTGGGTGAACGGGAGCACTTTTCGACAGATGTGCCGATCGAGTCTTGGGAGCAAAACATAAATCCAGGTGTTGTCTGGGATATCTGTGACTCAAAAGGGTTTGCCCCCTTCACATGGGCTTTTTGGGCCTTAACGTCAGCCAGCCAAAGGAAGCTCACTTCAAAGCGGGAGCTCAGAATGAACCCTTGGTCCCTGCGCAGACGGTAGTGGTTTGCCTTGTTGCTTTGGTTCCCCCTGTTGTGCTGTCCCAGGAGATGGAAATCCCATTTCGGTTTTACCCATTTTGACCAAAGTCTTTAAGGGCTTGTCTCAAAATAGGGAAGCCCAAAAATGGTCGGTTCCTTTTGGTTTGCTCTTGGGACAAACCGAAAAGGGGCCTAGGAATTGACGCATCGCGAACGGAGGACCTTGGACATGGTGCTGAACCCGGGCACCATCGTTAACACGGAGCGTGAGGTCATCCTGCTGAAGGCCAAGCTGAAGGCAAGCGGGTGGAGTGGATCATATCCCGTTTTTGGCTACCTTAAAGCGCCGTGTGTTCATTTTGGCCAACCCACCTCTGGTGGTGTCATTTAAATTTTCGGGGGGGTCCCTTGAAAGTCAGGTGCCGTCAAAAAGGGCTGGTTGTTGTTCTCATGGCTGGAGGTCTGGGATATTACCAGGGAAGAGAGGTTGGGTGGTCTTTTGTTTGTGTTACAGGTTTGCGGTTATCGGCCCCTATCCATGAGTTTTGGTTGTATTTCTGGGTACTCATGATTCATTATGATGCCCTTTTTTAAGCTTCACCGAAATTCAGAGTGAACCTGAATCCAAAATGGACCTGAATCCAAACACACTGTTTTTGGTTTTAAGGGGCGGCAGCTGAGGTAGTTGAAGTAGATGCAGCGCAAGGGACTCATTGAACGATCCCAACGTCCCAGTTGCTCGGTGCCTTGCACCCTTGCGACATCTCCCGACCTCCATCTCACAATGTCTAAGATTGGTCTCACATCCATAAATCAGGGCCAGGGGGGTTTACTTGGCGATTCTTTATTTTAGCTGCATAACTTTTTGTAGTCTGCCCCAATTCATGATTTCTCTGGATTGATTGGATGATCTTTCGATTTGCAAGGTCTTCCAGATAAAATCCAAACCAAGCACTTTCAAGCAGGGCCTATTTTTGGAAACACTAACGTCCAGTGAGCTGGATGCTGTTGCCGTTTGGCAAACATTGTTCCAAGCTGCCAGGCGCATGGCCAGTTTTCGCAGCCTCCATGAAATCTGATGCAATGGGAACACTTAGGTGCAAGTACACAGCGCGATTCCCCCATGTTGGTTTCAAGTTTAGTCAGCCCCTACCAATCTTACCCACATGACGCAGATCGTGCTATATAGTTCCACCACGGTGTGCACAATGACCAATTTTCGAGTTTGGTCGCAGGGACTGGGAGCCTTCGAGTCCTCGGGATGCCAGAAACGTCAATGTTGACGCCAGACTGAGCCCCAGTTCTTCAGGGGTAGGGATTCTCAAGTGAGGATGGTTTCTATATCAAGAGTCCTTGCTGCGTCGCCTAGGCTACACCGGACGAGGATGAAGAGGAAAGAACAAGGCTGGAGGACCCCTCGTGTTTTGTCCTTGGACCCCTTCCGTATCTGCCCGTGACACTTTCGGGGTTCCTTTTGAAAAGGAGTCCTTTGCTCAAGGTCTCAGTTGTTCAGTGGCACCCTTTTTCCTTTGTTTGGTGGAGGCCCCACTAAAAATGGTCTTCCCCAAAAAGGGTTCCCTTTTTTTCCAGTGTCACTGAACAACTGAGAGGTGGCTCAAAGCCTGTGCAGCTCAAGAACTCTACGGAACATGGGCCAAGTTTATGCATGTCGAGTTTTCCCGAGCGCCGCTGCTGGGATCGTGGTTATTGGTTGAGTAGGGAGGGTACAATCCAGTGCGCCCCTCAGCTCAAAACTGTGGATTGGCATTGGCGGAAGAAACAGAGTGCCAAAGCTGAGAGCCTCCCAAACTTCAGCTGCTCAGAGGGCCTGACCTTTTGAGATGTGGTTGACAGATGTTCAATGGGGTGAGCAGAGGTTGCATGGGTCAGTTGGCGTGCACTCTGAGATCGTGCCAGAGCTATTTGATTTCGCGCTCCTTGCATGTAGGGAGACATGCGTATTCCAGAGAACCCCTTGCTTTCTAAAAGCAGGATTTTAGCCTGCCAGGCCTCGTAGTCGGTCTACTTACAAAAATCCGGGTAGCTGTAGGCTGCGACATTGCGTTCTAAGATTGCATAGTATTTTTGCTCGCATGCGCAACCACTACAGTGGTCTGCAAAAAGGGATGCGCCACAAGCGCACTTGGCCTGAATTCTGAATTCTGTCGGTGCCAGCAGCCAAACTAGAGAGCAAGAAGCTCCGAGCGTGCGCGGGGCGTCCGCGGGCGTTTTAAGTGGGCGCGCAGGGCCGCTGTTTAAAGAGTTGAACGGGCGGGGCCGCGGGCCAGATTTCGTCCAGCGCAGGCAGGCGCGTTTCCCACCAATCCACCGCGGCGAGGGGAACGAGAAACAGCCCTAAACCGCTCAGAAGACGGGAACGAGAGATCACCACGTTGAGCATTACGAGTGTCGCCATAGAGGACTGAAGCGAGTTGTGAAGCAGTCGAGCGATCACCATGAGAAAACGGAGTAGCATAGGTGAACGTCTCCTCAACTGGAATGGCATCGGAATTCCGAACTTCACCAAGAGATTGATCATGCGAATGATGAGTTGTGAAGGACTCCATTCGAGACAGAATGCGCTGGTATCCCTGATGCTGCCAGTCGCGGATGGTCCATGCCTGACCGTGCTCACCAGTGCGCCCATTGGGATCAGTCACCCGCTGCCATTCCCGAAAAGAATTGTCTGGTAGATCAGGTACAGTTTCTCCGTGGTGCCATCGCTGAGGCTGTCCTGCAGTGTAGATCCGCACCCACTCCTGATCCTGCCAGACCGAGTATTCGAGCCATGGGTGCTGCTTCGAATCCTCGATGTCCATGTCGAAGTAAGAGGCAAGGCGTATCGCGGGCTCCGATCCAGCTGATAGAGGAACAGGCACCATGCACAACCATGTACAAGCAACAACCAAGCAAGGTAATGCAAGTGTGGAAACCACCCTTATTTTGTATGCTACCCCACTCGCGTGCGTCTAGTCCTCATTTAGCTCGAAGATAGGTCTCGCCTTGGCTTTGCAGCTGTCGGGAGGATTAACAGGCCGGTATGGGTCGGAGACCCCAACAGTCTCCGATGGTGTGATTCCACGTGATGCACGTACAGGTTGATGAAGTTGGGAAGCGTGACGTGCGCGAGCTGTCAGTTGTTGAGAAATCCCCTCTTGGAGACGAGTCAGTTCTTCGGTAGAGAAATCCGCCGCATCCGAGGATCTAAGGATCGCTTCTAACATCTGCGGTGACATACTCAATGCCGCGGATTGCGTGGCCACGCTGTGATGATCAGGAAAAGACATAGACTCAAAGTCATGACCAGCTTGAGGGGCAGCGACTCTCCGATAGCCCTCTGTGGCCCAGTCTCTTTTGTACCACATGGTGACATTGAGCTGCTCACCGTCTTGGTCCGGGTTGGGAGCATAGAACTCCCTCCACTCTCTATACGTGTGCGGTGGAGGTGGAGCATCATGTTCTTCATGTGGAGTCCATGATCCCGGATGAAAGATCTTGACCCACTGGGCATCTGGTTGTTGAGGATCCGGACACCATTCCAGCCACGGCATGACAACGCAAACCCGGAAAGACAAATTGATAGGTACGGCTGCAGACAACAATTACTGAAAGAGACACAACTACCACAGTGCAAGAAATCACTTTTGCAGCAATGCACGGCTCCGGTATCGAAGTCAATCTCCCGAATCGAATTGAACTGAACAGACTCCCCAGGAAGGCGAGGACGAGCATCAGCCACCATCCGAGTTGGAGGATGCCGATGAAGAGGTCAATCCAGCGTACATGAGGTCCGGTGCGCCCGAAGCGAAAACTGGCCGCGCAATGCTAGGGTGTGGGCGACCCAGCCGTTGGTATCCCCTGGTGACCCAGTCTCTATAATGCCAAGTATAGAAGGATGCATAAGATACCGGCTGCGAAACAGCACCTGTATTGGTGCCGCCTGTGCTATCCCTCGGCCAATACACTTCGAAGTGGTAAACCTTGCGCCATTCCCGATAGGTGGTTGAGTCATCCGGGGCTGGTCCCAAGGTGTTCTCGGCGACTGGATGCCACGGACCCGGTACATAGATCCGAATCCATTCTACACTCGTATTCGCGGGGCCATTGACGATGTCGTAGTCAAAGTAGCGAGGCAGGACCCATCGTGCTGCGCTATACATTGTACAATTGAACATATCAACCAGGCAAACCGCTCAGAGTCAAATGAAAGCGGCGAACAACTGGAGACGGAACGCACAACACCAAGCAAGACAACTCAACATGGAATCGCACACAAAGCAAGCACAACCGCGTCATTTTATCCGACATGTTGCTCAAGTATCACTCCGAATCGTTCCAAGGATCATAGAATGGTGGTGGTGACGGCTCTCGCCACGCCCCATCCGGAACCGATGAGTCCACCGAGGAATTGGCGTCTGCATTCACGAGCATCGCGAGTCCAATGGCTGGTAAAGGAGCTCCAAGTCGTTGATACCCTCGTGTTTGCCAGTCTCGGTACTCCCACACGTGGTAGGACACATACGAACTGGGCGTGACAATGGGATCCGCTGTTGTTCCTCCGGTGCTGTCTTCGGACCAGTACACTTGGAAGCGATATGACCTGCGCCACTCCCGATACGTGGAAGCGTAGACCGGGGCGAGCACTGGAGCATCATCGGGAACGGGTCGCCACGTGCCCGGTGAGTAAATTCGAATCCATTCCACTCCTCTCTCGATCTGGTACTCGAAATATTGAGGGTTCATAGCGGCAAGACAGGCTATCGCGCGGCCGCTAAAAGCAATCGAAAATCTGCGGCGAAGACACACATGCAATGACAACCGCGCGCAGCTGAAGTGTCAACCAAAGCAATGCAAGGCAACTTTTCAAACTCAAGGTGAGACACAGCAGCGAGGTTTGTAATATACGACTTATACGACGCCTAAGCTTCACCGCCGTTGATGCCGCGCACACCTGCAATGATAATGTCCTGGTCGTCTACGAGCACAAGGGGAAAGACATTTCCGCCCATGGCGCAGGAAGGCATGACAGTAATGCTTGCAATTTGCCGATGGGGACAGCGATGGACGGCCAGCACGTTTGGAGGGGAACACGGTAAAGGGCCGCCGAGATCTCCGCGGTGCAGAAGCGGATGCTGTCCGAGATCGTTTGGATGAACGCCCTGGACTGCGTAGCTCTTCATCACGGGAATTGTCAGTGCTGTAGATCGAGCGGCGTGTGCGCTGCGATTTCGATGTGGCAGGGCAGGATTGTCCGCGAGGAGCTGAGATCGAGGGGCTCCGTACTGAGGGCATAAACTGTGGGTGTAGAATCACCGGTGGTGGTGGCGGTGGAGGAGGCGGAGGTGGAAGAAGCAGTGGGAAACTTGGTGGGGGCGGAGGTGACGTAGTCTGCCGAATGGGTCTGTCAAGCAGGGCACCAGGTCCGTGAAACTGTAACCACGTCGGCTGCGCTCCATGGGTCCAAGTAATGTACGTCTGTACGACTTGTTCCGACATGATTTGAGCAACTCAGTCATGCATTCAATTCACGTCAGCGGCAACACCCACAACGGCAAGCAATATTACCCTGGTAAAATGCCAGTCAAGTGCAAGCAAGCAAATTTCATGTGATCAATAATGACTGCAATCCCAACCGTCGCAACAACCTGCAGCGCTAACCGAATACACCGCCACGGCCTACCATTTAGTCCTCCTGTGGTCGCTGTTGCATTTGATGACCGGGTTCCTAGCCGCGAGCCTCAAGTTGCTGATAGACCTTCCATGCCTGCTTGACTTCCTCAATGGGCTTCTGAAGGAACCGAGCAATGGTTTTGTAGGTGGGCCTGGAATCCTTGTCTTTCTTCCGTCGCACCATCTCATCCAGCTCACCCTGTGTCCATGCCGTGAAAGGTTCACGGTGTGCATTGCGAAGTGCAATGGTGAATTCTTGTAGAAGTTCCCGAGGTCCATGAACCACCGTAGGAGACGGTCGGAACGACGAGGCACCTGGATGTGGACGCACTGAACCATCAGAATCCGAGTCAGGTGTCGTAGGCGTCATCTGTCCCGGTTCTCGTCCGCCGTGTGGGGCTAAGGGAGCAAGCGGCCGTGGTGGTGGCAGGTGATCCAACATCGATTCAGGCCGACGACCAGAATTGTTGTCAGCGGCATCCCGATGTGCCGCACGAGGCGGGGATAAGGCCGGTATATACCAGGTGGATGAAGTGTCCAAAGGTCGGGTTCGAATTCGAGTGGGAGAGCGGGATCGGTCAGACGAAATGCGCTCTGTGATGATGCGAGGGCGCAGCCCGTGCCTGGAGTTCCGTGGTGCCCTGGGAGACACTCTAGTGTCTGACGGATGGCTTCGCTCGGTCATCAGGGCAAAGTTCAGGGTGTCCAGAGCTGTCGCAACTTGGGATGCAAGGACATTGAGTACCGCCACCAGGTTATTCACAAACTCGGCTGACAACTGCATGGCAAATGAACACACAGCAAGGACAAATCAAGCAAGTAAGGCTGCGGAACTGCGAAGACATGATGCTTGCGAACATGCATGCGCCGAAATACTGAGGTCCTTTTGCCGCTGGTGTTCCGTCAACGGTCATACGACAGACCTGATGGTCGACACGCCGGCATGGCCTTGACTGCCGGCGGGTACTTCGGATTGTAGGCATGGCGGCGGGACGTGGGAACCGCGTCGTCAGGTCGGCCAGGAAGCCGCCGGTGATGACTGCGAGATCGACGCCGATGAGGCTCCCGATGTCTGGACCTTCTCCTCCGTCTGTGCTCCCAGGAAGTACTGACACTCACCGTGCGGACGTGAGCAGGGTGCTCCGTACGGTTGTCTGAGGTGGCCACAAGAGTGACCGGTGCTGTCATGTAATCTGGCCGGACTGATGTTGCCGGCAAGGGCGGTGGCGTCGTAGATGGCGGGGGTAGCGGCGGTAGTTGGCCGTCAGGAACCGGTGGCGGTGGTGGCGGCTGTGGATGCCGCTGCTGGCCTTCAAGACGTTGCAGTCCGGCCAGAAGAAGACTGATTTGCGACGAGATGGCAAGCAGCATGTGCCGACATTCACGTAAAAGGTCCCCATGATCCATCACAATGCAGGTGAAGATGCGACAGAGAGGGCCAAGTCAATCAGTAATCTACTCAAAATGCGGCGACGGCAAGCAACACAACAAGCATGCAAAACACTTCATCAAGACATGAGCCTCAGGCAACCCCATACGCTTTTTCCGGAAGAGGAGCGTCATGATGTACACCGTGAAAGTCAGGGCACAAACCACGGTGGGCCTGTGCAAAAGGGTTGTCAGACTGCATTGCCATAGTCGTTCACCAGAACATGCCCATGTAGCTGGGCACCGCAATCGATGATCGGAGTTTCCACCTGCCATCTTTGGCGTGAATGCAGTCATAGTAATGGGAAGCAGCTATGTCAGCGTACACTCCGCCACGGGGTATGGTGCAATGCTGTTGCCGGAGTCGTGCAGTTCCACCAATGCACACGGGGCGATCCGTGTGAATTCCCGCGAACTGCGCTGCTGATTGGACTGCCGCTTCCTGAGATTGAAGGCTGCCCCTGCAGTAAAATCCCATCGGAGGCAACCAGACTTCGTTCCAGTTTGAGCACTCGCGGTTGGGGGAAGGATGCTCTTGCCATTTTGAGGGTCTGATCAGCTCTTCATCACGCAGGATGTTCATGGCCGCCTGCATATTGGTATTGTGGGACCTGACTGAGTGCGATGCTTGTCCGGCAGCAATCGGCGCGGCTCAAACGAGAAGATGATCCCGAAGAGGTTCTTCTGGGAGTTCTTTTTGTCCGTCGAGAAGTGGTGATACGTCCGTGCAGTCCTGCGGATATATGGCCATTTTTCTTCGCAAATGCCAAGCTGTACGATGAGTTGCTGCGGCAGTGACTTCGGGGAGATCTGGAAGTAGTTAGACATGTCTCTGACCACTTGATCCGTCCAACGTCCCGGGACGCCATGTGGTGGCGGAGAAAACGGAAACTCCGAAATGGACTTGACCCGCTGCTCATCTTCGATGATGCTGCGGCGATGCGGCATGAGGCTCCTGTAGACCGTCTCCCACGATTTCTTCCACTGCTCAGGTTCAGGAAATACTAAGGCGGCAATCGAGGGCAAGGTGTAGTAAAGGACATCGTTCACTACGATGGCAATTTCCTCGACCCGGCAACCAGTGCGCAGCTTGAAGCGATGACTGCCAAAATCGGACACATGCGATCCGGGAATGGCGGGACCTGGGTGAGCGCGAACGTGACCTTCCGGTGTGATTGCGTACCGCTCGGATGTTGGCCTCGGATCCAAGTGCCGGAGCGTCACGGGATGGGCCGTGGGATTGTACACTTTGCTGGTGTGCTAGTCCGTGTGTCCGGATGAACATTTGCATCTCATTGCCGTTGATAAAGTTGGGAAGGTGCTCCAGCGTCACGCGGCTCGTAGTTTGCACTGATCCGTCTGAACGTAAGAGACTGGTGACCGTGTACTCCGCCATGGTTCTGAGCCAGCTGCATGCAGACACAACGCAATACATCAACAACAATCACAAGCGTGCGCAAGAAGAGACAACATGACAAGCTCACATGCAGATTTTGTCCCGAGTCGACGCCGAACGTCACGGAGAAGGTGGGGGTCGAAACCTTTGGCCTCATAAAGGCGCTTGAGAGCGTTAAGTCCTTGCTGTTGCTGAACCGCAGGTTGTGCACCACGTATGATGAGCCAGGAGCGAGAAGACCAAGAAGAATAAGTAAACATTGATCATTGGCACTCCGAATTCCTTTGATTTGGGAGGGATGATCAGGTAGCTGTGGTGTAATAGTTCTGGAAGAAGAATCACATCGATAGCCCAGCACTTTGTCATCATGTTGAACCTCAAGCATCACTGGTGGGCGATAAAATTCCAGGGAAAGAAAATTCATGAGCACGGGCGAGTGTGGGGCAGAATCACGAAGTAGAATGAAACGATTGTCGACGTAGCGCTCATGCCAGATCACACCGATATCGGGCATGCGAAAACGCAGAGAACACATTGTCTGGTGCCAGAAGAAATCCTCAACCGTGGCAACCAGATTGCAGAGCGGTGGCGCGGCTGGTGATCCCATAGCGACTCCCCGTTCTTGGCGGAACAAGTATCCGTTGATCTCGAAGTGACTGTTGTCAATGACAAAGTCCAGAAGGTGCCGGAGATCTTGTTCATGAAAAGTTCGAGGGATCTTTGTTTGACGGCGCCATTTTCCTTTGAACATACGGCGTCGATGATCAGACTTTACTTCGAACACTGACCATTGAGAGGATCTGCGAAGGCCAACAACTTGATCGTACCGATGGAGAAGCACCTGTAGTGCCTGGTGGAAGCGTTCCGTAGGAATGGACGTGAAGAAGCCTGACAGGTCTTGTGACACCAGGTGGATGTATTCATCGGGATCTGCCTTTGACAGCGACTCCCACAGCTGCTGGACAAGTTCTTGTACTGAAAGTTGACCTGCAATGTCGGGAAAAGTAGCTTTGGTAAGTTCAAATATGAGGGCGCCGAAGACCGTGAGGAAGGGAGCTGCCCACGTGCGAAAGAATGAAATGATGGGTCGTGCTTTCTGCCAGTCCTTGGTCGGCTTTGGAAGGATGCGAGCTGTGGGCAACGGTGCTTGAAGTCGAAGTCCCCATGCATATCGCTGACGTAGGAGGGAAGGTACCGTAGTCACCACTTCAGAGCGAAAAGATGCTGCGGATTCACGGCATAGCGAAAAGACATCTCCCGAGCAAAAGGTCTTCCGCATCAGTATGGCAAACAGGGACGGACAAATCACATGTGCGCGGGAGGGGAAATGATCCGCGGGGATTACAACCCACGATGACAGAGAAGCCACGGTGCGCTGCAACGATGTCGATGACCAATAAGCACGATCTTGAAGGTTAGCTCGATGAGTGTCCATCAACTGAGTCAAAACCGGCTGCAGATCAACAAGAAGACTGGAACCATGCACATGCCAGCGACGAGCAAGTTTGCGAAGTTGCGTAGTGAAACGTTGATGTAACAAGTCGACATCACCGAAATACTGATCCTTCATTGACGCGGCCATGATTTCCATGTCAATGTCCGCATTGATGCGTGAGAACTCATCAACCATTACAGCATGTCCATGTGCTCGGTGTATATGGTGATCATCGATGTCCAAACAGCGACACGGAAAAGATGTTTCAGGAGTCCATCTGCGCTGCCATGTGCGGTAGTTGTAGATCTTGTCGCCCAACGTGGCACTGCGAGTTTCCACCACCCGGATCTTTGGAAGGAAAAGGGAGGGAAACAAATCACGATGAGAAGCAATCCAGCTTTGTAACCATGTGCCAAGTAGAGCTTTCCAATTCCGGACATGTAGAGGCGGTAGGAGTAGTTGTGTCAAAGTGGTGGGTGATTGTAGCTGTCGTTTGCGTAACACCTGGGCGAGGAGTTTCTGCGCCTTGGAGCGGAAGGGCTCGTTGACAAAGACGGAGAGCCGCAGAAAGTAGTAAAGCTGAGTAGGAGGGAAAGCTGCCGACAGAAGGTCACGCATGGCTTGGAACGATGCACCTGTATTGGATCCCAGCTGATAGAGAATAGAGTAATGGGCCTGAATGTCATCCAGCATGTCGGGACGTAGTTGCCGTTGAAGATCCGGATGTAGTCGTCGTCGAAAGCGTTTGTGCAAGCCGAGGGAAGTGGGAGACGACAACGAGTGACGTCGAAAATCAACGAGGTGTTCCCGGAAGCCCACCTTTCGCAGAAGTCTGTGTACCCAGGGTGCATTCAAATGCGGGCGTAGCAGGTATTGCCATTTGCTTTCCTGGACCCAAACCGAGGAAACGGGAAGTTTGATCTCAACCGGAACAGCACAGAAGAGCCAGTAAGTATTGGATCGCTTCCAGTAGTGAAGCGCGGGTTCGAAGAAGGCATGACGTCCCCGAAGTAGTTGTAGAAATTTGCGACTGCGTGAGTGTTCACGTCGTAGAACATCCTGATCAGTCGCACCAACGTAGTAAGGTGTGTGCCATGGGGAAAGTCGGATGTAGACGCACGGTTGTTGATGATGACCTGGATCGTGAATGAAGTCATAGAGGTCCGGAAATCGTGCCCGCAATGAGCGAAGATGTCGCGTGTCGGCAAAAGTGGAGTGCATGATTTCACACAAGAGAGAAGCCTTGTAGAAGTGAAGGACTTCAAAGAACGGCGGAAAGTAGCCATGATCTTGGGAAATGAGACGTTGTAAGAAACTGATCAATAAATAGGCAGTGCACCGACATCTATGAATCTCATACCTGTTGGCCACAGTGTGTTGAGAGTGTGACATAGCGTGATTCGGAATCTGAAGGGCAATCCGGACCACAACTAAGACTTCCAGAATGAGGCCCAACCACGGTAGTTGTGTGATTGATTCGTACTCATCAGCTGGTATCGACGGTGGTGGTAGTCCAGGGAAGCAGTATTGCCAGCACGTAGAGAACATGGTCAACGAGTGTAAAAAGTTGTCCAGAGACTGCCATTGTGCAACATCATCATAGATTCCACAGCGGCGAAGCTCATCCAACATGGTGAAAATGCAACCAATGAAATCTACCATAAGGCGGCGACATGGATACAAGCTGCACAGACAATCACGCACAAGGCAATGCAAGCACAACCAAGCACAAGATCAAACTGATGCAACGCAAAAAGATGACGGACGAGTTTTAACCTTGACTCATCCGTGACACGGTTGCCGCTCCGGGCTCATAAGAGAACGAAGGTCGTTAAGATGCCTGCTCATCCGCTGAGTAAGCGAGCGGTCACGATGAGGTGACTCAATGCCTTCTCAGTGAGCTTGGTGAGATAGCCGGGCTCCAGTCCCCACGAAGCCGCCATCGCCCCGAGAGTAGGTGCGTCGCCTTTCGGCATGCGTTGACGCGCTTGAAGGAGCTGCGTCGCCATGGAATCTAATGACTTGTTGCCGTTGAGCCGGGACGGGTGATTGGCCCACTTGACCAGTGACGTCAAAGTTGTGGTTGTGGGCGATTGCTTGAGATAAAGGCGTGGCTGGTCACTGGTCCATGTGTAGTACTTGACAACTTCTTCCGGCGTGCTGTGCATGGTGAGCAATTGTGACGCCGCCGGCTTGGACGGCGGTGAAGACACTCCGTGAAGAGACTGAATGATCCGGGGTTGCACCGCGCTATCAAACGACTTGCCATCAAGGGCCGCTGCGCTGACTGTAGGGAGGGAGCTGGCAGGTGACGAGGATTGTGTGTGGTTGACCGGTGGCGGTGTAACCAACTCTGCATCATCTTTCTGGCTTGCCATCGTGGGAGAGGTCGAAGTGCGCAGCGATGCTGAATACTGAGCCTGGAGCAGCTCATGCGCACGATTTAGATCACTGTACTTCTTGACCATGTCATCTGTCTGGGTGGAAGGTGTGAGAGAAGCGTGGTGTTGCTGAAGAAATTGAAGTACCAAGCTGGCCAAATGGTCATGAACCTTGATCCGCTGATTGAAGTCATCGATGTTGAGACCCAGCGAGTTGGCAAGGTCCTTTTCCAGGGTGAGCAGGTTGATCGACTGTGATCGTCGTAGTAGTTTGGAACAGGTACTCCAAAGTAAGGCCTCGGTGCGAGTGCGAAAGCCTTCCCATGTCACGAATCTGCCGTGAGCGAACGGTCGGAGCAGCCAGTTGGTGAGGCCCCCATGAATAACCTGAACCAGGCGAACGTCACGAATATCCATGCCTGACATGTCGCGCAGGTTGCCATGCGGAGTGTTGGCAACGGTCATGGGCAGGCTGAAGTTGTAGAGCTGATTGACATCAAACATGCCCTCTCCAGGTGTCCAGTCAGGCGATGGTGTAAGCCAGGCTTTCTGAGGACGAACCGGTAGAGCCGCAGGAGGTCCAGGTGGCGGTGTAGGTTGCGGGGTAGTGACCGGTGGTGGCATCACGGGTGGCATGAACTTCGTTGGCGTGGGGTCTGGAGGGATCGGCATCATGTAGTTGATTGCTGGATGTTGGAATTGCTGTGTGGGACTATGAGTCGATTGAAAATTGGTGGGCATCATCGGGAAATTGTTGGCAGAGTTGTAGCCGGAATTGTGTTGCCAAGATACCAGGTTGTTCCAATCCATGCCTTCCGAGACGTGGTGGTCATTGTGTTCACGTCGGTGTGCTTTACGAGCCTGAGGAGAAGTACTCCGATCACGTCTGCGCCGAGTCCTGGATCTATCACGATCATCACGTCGAGACATGGTTACACAATCGACTCTCAATCTTCACGCTTCCATCTTGAGAGACACGTATCAGACAACAAGCAAATCCATGCAACGGCAAGGTATCAACGAATCCAACAAATGGCAAGCAAACGCAAACATCAGTGGTGAGACGTCTCTATGATCTGACCGCTGTCTTCCCTTTAGTGAAACCTCGTTCCTGGTTAAATGTGAAATTCCGCTGTTCTATGATAAGCACGTTGAGGTCAAATTTTCCGACAGAGCCGGCCCGGGGTCACACAATGGGTACACCCGAGGATTCCCCACGAATGGGGTGTACACACTTAAACTCCAAATGGAGAGTGCTAATCTTTCGAGTACAATTGATGAGTCTCGAGTACAACTGATAAGTCTCGAGTATGATGAGGTTCGACTCGCATAACGCTTGGCTTCCCTGTAGTTACTTTAACAGGGACACACAGAAGCAACGGCAGTTCAGGGGGGGACCAAAAGGACATTCAGAACAACACAACCATCTCGGCAGGTACGTCTGACTGATCAGGTCAGATATCAGCGCAGGTCACGACCCTCTTCGTTGGGTCACCGGTCGTGACTGCGGGTGACCCCCCTGCTGAGAAACCGAAAGGGTGGTGACAGGGCATTCTGTCACTCCGCACACACACACACATGCTTAACTTCACCAGGGGTTTAACTTCACTAGGGTCATGGCCCCGGTTGGTTCACCTGAACGCGAGGACAAGATCGAGGAAAAGCAGATGAAGGCGCACCGCAGGATTAGACACATGAAGTTGGGTCAATGGCCAACTCCAGACAGATGAGGGGCACATGTTGTTTCTTAGGGTCCAGGGTGACTTGCAAATTGCCCCACGTCGATGAGGAGAGAGAGAAAGAGACGCTTGAAGCTTCTGGCTTACAGCTGAACTGACTCATCTCAACCCGAACGGTGCCAGCCTTGCCTTCTGCTCTCAGGTCCGCCAGGTTGCTGGCTGCTTTCGGGAAAGAAGGCTCCCTGAAAACACTGCCCCGAGAACATCCCCAAACGGTCGTGTATGGTTGGTTTGTGGGCATCCTTCCGCTGCGTCAGCCACACGCAGAGCTTTGGTCAAAGGAAGGCTTAAATGTAAACCAGCACCCCCGTTATCCCAGATTATGGCCTTGCTGATCTTGCTGATCATGGCTCCATGAGGCAAGCGAACAAAGAGGTTCCGCCTGCTTCATAGCGTGTGCCTCTTGCCAACCCGATCTTGAAAGTCAGAGAGATCGCGCCGCAGATCGTCAACGAGATGAAGCTGGTCATGAGTAACAACTTGAAGCTCGAGCTTTCTGGATGCATTAGGAGGTCCACGAAGCGCTGATGCACATCTCATGAAGGCGACGGGTGACTCCTGGAATTCCATTTATTGGCTCCGTGTCACCCTTTGTGTTGAAAAACATGTTTTTGGGGGTGGGGGGGCTCCCCACCTACCCTTCCCCTACGTCAAGGGTCAGTTTGGTGATGAGGCTGAACCCTAGGTTTATCTCACCATTTTCGGGGTTCTGACCATGTCCCAGAAGGCTTCCTGCGATCAAGTTGGCGAGGTACTGCTGGGTTGCTGCTGTGACTTGTTTTTTCTCGCAGCGACTTGCTCGGGTCGGACGTGGATTCCACCACCACAAGCCAATACACCCTAAGGAAACAGCGGGTATAAAGTCACGATATACAACATACATATATATATATATAGATACTTATATTTATGCGCACCCCAGTATGGATGTATATATATATATACCTAGATCTTCTTTGAGAACAATTTCCCAACATTTTCCTTAAAAAGCAAAAAAAACGCGCATTGTTGGAAAACACGCTCATTTACCCAAAAAACACACATTTCGGTTCGACCAGCCATGTTCAAAACAAGTTGGTTTTGGGCTTTCCGCCGATTTCCGCGCATTTTCCGCCGATTTCCGCGCATTTTCCGCCGATTTCCGCGCATTTCTGGTGGCCAAATTTGCAGGATTTGCCACAAAATGGGTGCGGAACATGAAATTTGCAGTTTCCGCGTAGATTTCGGAAATTCCGCTCAATTGGCAAAATGAGCAAAAAAAAACGTAATGAGCAAAAAAAAGTTCCTTTTTGAGGGTCCAGGTATATATATATATATATGTTATATGTATGTATATTTCTTTGCATCTATACTCACGGAACAAGGGGAAACTCAAAGGAAACACGTGGAAACCCTTGGGCACACCCAGAGGAACCTTGCGAGGAACACACGTGAACCCCATGGGAACCCGAGGTTTTTGGTGCAGGCGGTGTTGCGCACACCTCAGCTCGAGAGCCCCTCTTGCAGCCTTTTGCTTGCAGCTGCGCGAACGGTGAGCATGGATCCTTTGGTCGGCTTTCTTTAGGGAACCCTTGGCATTTGGCCAAGTTCATAGCGCCAGGCAGGCCTAGGCAGACTTATGGTAGCAAAGAGCAGGTAACCCGTGATTGGTGGTTTGGATTTGGATTTGACCCTCTGGTTCTTGCAGAGGGTACCACCCAACCACCAAACCACCAATCCAAACCACCAATTAGAGGGAAGCTGATTTGGGAGGGACCCCACAAATCGCTCGCGAACTGGCTCCGCACCCTGTGTTTCGCACCCGGGCTTGTTGAGGACAGTCTGCTCAAGCGAATCGAACTTGAGAACAGCCATTTTTAGTTGTCCACTGGATCCACCCATCCACCCCAGCTTTCTGGACACCGTTTTGATCGTGACCAGCTCTTGTACACATGAAACATATCAAATCAGTTGACGACCTGGCAGGCATCTTGGGATCCAACCGCCCAAGCCGCTAATCCGCGCTCTTTTTGGGTACGCGTCAAAATAGGGGGAGTTTATCTTTAAACCAGCCTCCAAACCTTCTCCAGTTCTTCAAGATCGGATCAAAGCGATAGAAAGCCTCATGCGGAGGTCAATCTTTGCCTTCGGGGCGATGTGCTACGACGCCTTTCCATGGGCACCTTGCTAGCATGTTGCAGCGTGGGTGTCACCTATCTTGCTTTGCTCAGCGCAGCTTTTTCAGGGGCACCCGCATAGATAGGAGCAATGTTTGGTTGCTCAAGGCTCCAATAAAGGGCTTTGGGGGAAGACTTGGATGGAAAGGAACGTTTGAGTTGACACAGTTGATGTATAGAGTCTAGCTAGGATTTGCAAAATCTTCGTGAACACTGCATGCAGCGCATGTCAAGGGTTCGGAGCAGTGGACACCTCCTACAGCAGCCAACAAACACAAGTTGGGATTCCGTGACATTTGCCGCATCCATTAAGATGCACCACTTGGGCAAGAAGAGATTGTGACTTCTGGATGTTAATTTATCATGTTTGTTCCGGGCCGATTTCCCATTGCTCACCGTTTGACCCCTTGGTTGAGCCTTTGTTGTTTGACCATGAAGGGGCAGAGTGTTCTGTTGCGTAGAAGCCCTCTTCCCGGAAGGTTATGCTACATGGATTGACAACTGCATATTGTGGATGCAAACCACTCAGTGAATGGCAGCCATAAATAATTGATCCATGAATCCATGGCCTGCTTCGATGCTAGCAAATAGTGTCTTCAGCAGCACAGTAACAGTTGCAAGTAAGCCAGGCACCAAGCAATAAGAATTACAGGGATTTCCTTGCGCCACGCTCGCAATGTGTGTCTAGGGCTCGTGTTCGATGCCGTTCCACAACTCAAACGAGTGCAGAAAGGTGAAATCGACAGTCAGGGCATTCAACATGCTCTTCCGAATGTTGGAGTCGTGGTTGGTACGATCATGCATGTCCTTTGATGTGTATGCATGTTCATGTACAGATATAATTTGTACATTATCATAAACATTGTATTTACAGCATAATACGCAGACATATATATATATATATTATTTGTGTTGGCATGTTCAAGTCTTACCTGAACTAGATGTAGCCGGGGCCAAATCTAGGGTACACCGGTTCATGTTCGGTCTACCGCAAAATCACGTATTTTTGGAGGAGACCCAAGGAATCAACCGGTCAACCTCAACCTTGGCTCAGATTCCAGACCTCACCTGGGCGGGCATCAACAAAGCAGGCGCTGCACGACCCGTTTTTTGCAGCAAGTCGCAGCTATACATGCCTAAACACTTTCAATGGGGCTGCCGGGCACTTTGAAATTTGAAGCAACGCAAAGTCAGATCATAATAATGTAGAATTGCTTAGCCCCTATTAGCTAACTTGTTTTCGCTGGGCCTTTTTGTTTCACCCAGCTTCCCTGAGAGTTCCCTGAGCATGAACAGTATGCTATTTACTGCGCTTTCTTCAACAGGGACCCATTGTAGATAATTGAGGGCTTTCGAAAGATGGAACAACCCATTTACAGCGTTTGTCCTTGTGCCCCCAAGTCGCATGAAGGACAAACTCTCGATGTGGCCTTTTGGTTGGCTTGTTGGGAGTGGGTCCCTCTCGAATCCACCCAGGCCAGGGGCAGTTTTTAATACGGGCTGAAACTGAAAGTGGTGTCGACCTGGGGGCACCTGAGGAGAATCAAGTATTGCATTTGCACAACCGTCAAACACAGTTGCTTTACGAGCACCTGTGCTCTTATACAAGCATTCGCGTTCTTACATGGAACCAAAGGATCCTACCTGTTTTGGGGACTCCATCCTCCATGCCCCCCGAAAAGCGTAAGCCGTTGGGGAAAGACCACCCCGATGCCTGAAACAAGTCCAAAGTGGTTTGTACCCATCCAAAAAAAGCACTGCCCCCGAGAAAAGCAGTGATGTGTCCGCAAAAAGGGCATGTACCCCATTCTTTCGTTTGCAAAGCAGTAGTTCTGAGCCAATGGACACCCTGGAATTCGTTATCTTTCCCCTTCGCATGGAAACTTCAATAGCTAGTTCAAGCTGCCCGCGATCAAGATACACCTTCTCGATACACCTTCTCCTTAAGCCCGCTGACTGAATTTCATCATTATCCACCCTGCAATGCCAGCACCTAAGAAAGGGTTGGCCCCAAATTATTTGATATCGTTTACCCCTGAGGGAGGCTGCCAGCTCAACCAACTGAAGTATACCGCAAGGGAAATTGGTGTGTTTAGTATGTATGCAATTACAGACATACTATATGCCAATCACATAGTAGTGTCTACACATCTAGATGCACATATATCGAGTGAGAGAGAGAGAGGGAGAGAGACACCCAGGTGTTCGTGCAGTCCAACCTTTGTTCCTTTCTGTCCGGTGGATTAGATTTGCAGCCCCAAAAGCGAATCATCCCTTTCCTTTTCCTACCGTTCCTGGTAGCCACTGGAATACTGCGCCGTCCGTTATGAGGCTTTGGGCTGGTTACAAATTTGTCCGCTGCAGTTTCGGTTTGCTTAAACCGGCCAGGCTCAATGCTGGCGCGCGGCCGCTCAATGAAGCCATGCTTGGATGACACGAGGGGGGGTAAGTGAGCATTATGATTGCATGATTTTTATTTTCCCAGTCCTTGTGACCAGTGGTGGTGCAAAAGCACCCTTTCCAGAGCACTTCATTGCCGACACTCACCAAAGTTGAGATAAGGCGGGACAGAATTAGGCCCCCTTACCCCGGAAAGGCTCTCAGAACCATTCTAACAACCCCCATTGAAGAACGCTCTAAGCCAAGCTTTCTGGAGGGTTTGGTTTCCCTATAAGAAAGGGAGCGGCAGGAGGAATGCTGCGCTTGACGTTCCGTGGGGCTTGTCAAGCAAAGGAGAGGACACAGACAGCCCGTTGTGTTGACCTCGGCTCTGGGACGCCTGCAGATGCTTTTTCAGCGACACGTCAGTGTTTGCTGCTTGCCCAGCTGTAGATGAGTTTGCTCCAAATCAATTGCCTGTATACAGCCTGTAGTCTATGGTTCATTTGGAAGGGACATGGGGGGCAATCACCAGGGGACCCGCTAAATTTGTCACGTCCCCCCAGAAGAGGTGATCTTCACGGAGGCTCATCGCGTTCTGCCGCTTTGGTCAGAAGTGGTTGTTTTGGTGACCCAGCCTGGCAAAACAGCCCTACTCCCAGTCAGGTTAACATGGAGCCTCAGACCATTCTAAACTGGAACTGGGGAGGGGAGTGACCCTGGAATGCAATTTGTAGGTCCATCCACCGATTGAAAAGACTCCAAAAAGCGAGTTGGGTCCCGGATGTGTCTTTGAGGCTGAAGCTCTTCGGGGTTTGGGGCCTTTGGCTCTTCACCGTGCGCTGGCACCCAGTGCGCTTCGTAGGAATGTTGATCGGTGCCCAGACGGGTGTTCTTTGTTTCTTGTTTGCGGGTTTCCCTTCATAACATAAGTCAAATTACAGGCAAGTGCACCAGAACCTCTGGAGGTGCAGTGGGTGCCCGGGTGTTTGTAGCACCCTTGTTTCCGCTTTTGCCTGGCTGATTCTACACTTTAATGATATATCCCAACGAGACTTCCTTTTCTACCTGGCCTGGGCAAATTTGGGGGGATGGAATGTTCAAACTGATTCTTGTCAAGAAAGGCTGACTTTGCGAACCAGAGAACCCCTACAATCACTTCAACTCGCACGAGGCCTCGCTATAGATCATCGCCCCTTGACGGTGCTAGAGGCCCCCTCTCAGCACAAGGAGAGCTTCTCAGAATCCTTGCGAACCCCCGGCGGGTGGGGGGTCGGGCGTCAGTTCCCTTCCTGACTCTTGCAATTCTCCGTTCTTGGACCAATTTTTCTCTTTGCCACTCTGAAATGATGTTTTTCCATTTTTGCCCTCCTTCCCACTGACGTGGTACCTGACAGGGAGACGCTTCAAGAGCAGATTGATCCCGATGCCTCCCACGGATATGTGGCAGGAAGGGTTGACCTGCCCGCCTCACGTCGGGCCCTTGCGTTCCCAAGGCCGGCGCTGAGAGCGCGGAAGCCGGGAGGGCCCTACGGCATGGGATACGAGGACCGGTGCAATTGATGGATGTGATGGGTAGGTTTGCGTGGTTGCATGGGCAAAGTTTTAAGACAGACAGGCGGATGCCGTGACGGGGTTTGGATTTTACGCAGTTTCAGGCAAAGAAAAACACAACGAAGCACCGGATGTTGCTGAGAGGCTGAGAGGTGTGCGCCAACCAAACAAACTCACAACCGCCAAACATTGCCTGGGAAACACCCCGTTTGCACCATCCCCTGTTCCAGTAAAGGGAAGCCAACAGGTGCCAAGAAAGGTAAACCGACAGGTGCAACAGGTTGTTGAAACCTCCCACCTAACATGAAACTGGGGGTCTCTCAGGACAAAATCGTCTTCCAGGAACCTCCAGTCTGGTTCCATATTGGTGGGTGGGTGGGGGGGGGAATTCAAGGTGACGTCAGGGTGGAAAGTTGGCCAAGGGATGCCCAAGGGGTTCCTCTTGGTTTCCTGCCTTCTCGGGTAGAGCAAGGAGGAATGCTTAAACGTTCCGTGGACCATTTGTCATGCTGCTAAGCATCAGCGTGGGGACTTCCCAGCTGTTCACAACATATCTAGTTGCAGACACCCCCGCACAGTCTTTCTTCGTATCTTCGGATCGGCAGTTTCTGGACTTCGTGAAGTTCGTTTTAGTGGCAAAGCAGTTTTCAGACAAAGGCAGGGCCTGGGAAGGCGGGGAAAGGCTTGGGTTGAAAAAAATGATGACTTACAACTCATCCATCGTTGCCCAGCATCTGGGCCAATCGACTGGCCAAAGAACCCAATGCTCCAGGAGAAGCGTGCGCTAGACTTGTCGTTTCTGGTCCGTGGGCTCAGCAGTCGTGCTATCTAAAGCCGTGCCTGCATATACGAGAGGCATACCCTATTTTCTCTTGTCCCTTTGATCAAGTGATATTGCCAGCTGAAAGCCGCTTGAGCGATACACATGAAAGCTGAAAACCAAGACTCATTCAGCAGAACATGTGTTGGTATCATGTTTTTTTTGGTAGACCTAGGGGAAGCTATCCCGCTATGAAACGCTGAATGGGAGTTCTGCTCTGATTCCTGCGGTTCGTTTGCGGCTCGAGGCAATGCAGCCTTCAAATTACCAAACCTCAAGGATAACAAATTGCTTAGGTTTCCTTTGGTCGTGTCCCTTTCAGGAGCCATTGTTCGACCCTTGTGCCGTTTTTGGGGAATTACACCTTCCACTTGAAAGACCTTTGAGTAATCCGCACTTGTGAGCCGGTTCGACACTTTGGCCATCGAGCCCTTGTGAAGCAACGAGGTGATCTCTTCAAACTTAAATGAGTGGCTCCACATCTTCTGTAAAGAATCAACCCGCCTCCAAAAGGATCCAACTTTAGAGGGCGTTGTCGAGTTTCCGTAGCACGGCGCGGTTTTCTCTTTGTTTATTTTACTGCTTATTAGTTTGAATTATTGTCAGTGTTGTAAATTTTGAACGCCGGTTGGTTTGTAGAGAGCCACCAGCTTCCAAAGGGATCCCTACAACAATTTCCATTTTGGTCGGTTCAAGCCCTTTTTTAACATCACCTTGCTTGCCCACTTCAGCTTAGGTTTTCCTTGGAAGAAGTGCTGCTTCTAGGTTGGAAATATAGGGAACCCTTTTGCTGGCTATGAAGTTTCACTGACACACTCAAGCGTGGCGGACCGAAATCCCCAACTGGCGTGCAAAGGGTTCCCAAATTCACAGCCAGCTGTTGGACTGACCAGACTCGCTGAGGTGCTCCCCTTCGTCGCAGCCTCGGATTTGCCGGCTTGCAATGGCCCCCCGAAGATTAGGGAAGAACCTGGCCAAACTACAGGACCTCTAGAAGACCAGTTGGGGCCAGTCACACAAGTTACCAGCTGATTTTAGGGGATCCCCTTTGTAAAGCAGGTGGTGTTTGGATGCCGTATCCTTTAAGACACCCTCAATTGCGGAGAAATGCGGGAACATGAAGGAAAACTAGGGTAACCTATGGTTGCTTGCGGGGCTCCTTGGAGGGTCTGCAGATGACAATGTGACCAAAGTCAAATTGGGGGTCCGGGCGCAGGGCAAATTGGGCTTGTGTTAGAGTCAGAACTTCTGATCACTTTCAATAGATGCATACACGTCTTGCTTGCCGAGCGCAGGTGTCAAATGACCTGGGTTCAATATGGGCTATATAAGTATGTATATATATATCTATATATATATATACATGCGTGTGTGTGTGTGAGTAATATTCATGTGTAGGCCATACTATTTCAGGGGCCCCTCTCGAGGATTCTCGAGGTGCTTCTCTTCGTGAGTGGAAAGTCTGAGGCTTGCCTCTTCGGGCCTGTATTCTTCAAGGCCGCCTGACTCGGCCGTTTTCTGACCTGGCCGAGTTGTTCAGCTTGCTGATTGGAGGTGTTGTTTGTTTGTAAGCTCTTTCTTCGCTGTTTGGTTTGTTTGTTGGATCAGGGTCCCTTAACCGATGCACTTGGGCCACTTTGAAACAGCCGCCTCATCGTTTGATTCAGGTTATCCCCTTGTAAATTGTAAAGCAGCATTTCAGGACCCTTGCTTATTGTTTCCTCAGCTTAGCCCCAAACATTTTTTGTTGGTCGCCAGCAAGCTTGGAAGGTCTTAACCTTGGACTTACTTTGTCTGTTTCGTGCGCAACTGGACGCACAGGCACACAAAAGTTTCTTTGGACTCGGCACAAAGACAATGGCATGGCATTTGGCAAAGTTGGCTGATGACACCAGCAACTTGGATTGTTTTTAATGGGTTTCCCTTCAAATCGTCAAGCCCAAAGAGGGTTCCGATGGATCTTTAGAAACGAATCATTGCTCTTATGCCTCATTTGTTCAGTTGCACCCTTGTTTCCTTTAGTTTTCTGGGTTCCCCTTTAGACATGGGTTGGGTTGTTCAAGGGCATCCGGAGACCTTTTCGTGCGTTAAGAAGACAATACCCTCAGTACGAAATGCCCAATGCACCTAGGTTCCAGAGGTTAGCCCACCTGCCATTTTGAACAGCCCAATGGGTTTGCTTCCAAAACGGCCAGTGGCCTTAGGCCCGTCACTTTCATGGAGGTGGGCTTTCCAGCCACCACAAGCTAGCACTTTTTGCACTGGGTGTGAATAGCCACGCGTTTCCCACGCCGCCCATAGGCCTCCGTGAGGGGTTTTCAAAAGGGCGACTCTAATGAACACCTGAGGTGCTACAATATCTTGGCATTGCTGCTACTTTCTGTGGGTCGATCAATGGAACTGAAGAACCTTGAGCAACACACAATTATATTTTGGGTGACTGAATATACGGAACTGCGGGACCACAGAAAACACCTCCCCTGAAGCTGGCTTGATTGTAATACGCAAAGTCAACCCACAATTGGTGGTTTCTTTGTTGCTGTTGTAGCCCAGCACGGGTTACAGATTATCAGAGATCCCCCATTTGAAGAATCGAGTCTTTGGTCCCAAGCGGTTTGTCCAAGCTTCTGACAATCCATCGAGACATGACGTCGACGAGTCCGTTGAAAGAACATGGCCAAGATGACTCACTTGGTGGATTCTCCCCTGTGCAATTGGCTTTGTCCCCCTATTTCCTCCTAGGAATCAAGCCGAATGGACACTTTCGAGGGATGCGCCGTGGCCAAACTGTCCCTGGAGTCCTGTCAAACCTCGAGCCTCTGCAGGACGCAGCAGTGACGTTTTGGATCTCCTTGGTCACCCTGGCCGGGCTCTACGCGTGGGGGGCCTCGAGTGGCTTTGGAGATGGGCTCGTCTCAAACACGTGCAGCCCCCCCCCCCGGTGCTTTATTGTCCCCTTGGTTTCCACTTCAAACACCCCAAAGAGGGTGCCCCCTCAAAAGAAGAAAGAAGGCACATCCATATTTTTCCTCGGAACTCCACTAAACGCCCAGCTGGGTGATCCACTTTTTATCCTTCTTCGGATGGATCGGCAGGTTGGACCTCAAGCGACACGTTTGTTGATTGTCCCTAGAAGCAGCCGGAAGGGATGGGAATTATGTTTGAGCCAGACCCCCCTCTTCGGTAACTGAGCGGCGAGGTGGAGTTTTAGCTCTCCGCTGTCAGAAGATGGCAAGATCCAGAGAGGAGCCGGGCAGGCGCAGATGGATTCCGCGGGTCGGACAAGCTGGTTGGAAGCGAGTTCTGTTCGCCGCTTTGCACCGTTGCTTTGTTCTTCATTTGTGTTCAAACAAATCCTTGCTGCCCAAAATCGCGACATTTTTACCCTTTCAACTACCATGAGTGGCTACCTCGGGGATCGTGACCCTTTTGCAAGCCTCTTGAGGGGAATCCTTCTATGAGTATGGTTTTCCATTACAGTAATTAATCAATCCAAAGTGAGCGGCCATGGAAAAGGTTCGGACTTTACTTTGTAGTCACTTTGACAACTCTGGATGAGACACCGTGGGCCCAGGGATTAGTCCCCTGGGCCCAAAGTTTTTTTGGTGCAAAGTTCAAACATCTCCGTTTCGACCCGTCTCAAATTTGTTTTCCCTTTGGTTATGTGTAAGCAGTTCGTTTTTCCAGGAGGCCTGAGGTTCCAGGATCCCAAAGGGCCGGGGAGACCAGGTTTGTGGTCCGCAGGACCTGAACTTGCCCGAGCCGGTGATGTGGGCCATCAAGGCCCCGTTTCGCACCAGACATCGACGCGAGTGCTGCCTAAGATGTATAGGGTACTGGAGAAACAAGCGGGTGAAGTGCACTGAAGCCAGCCACAAAAAGTCGGAACTTTCAGTCGGCGGAAGCGTGCCCTTGTTTGCTAGGCGCGCCCCTTGCGCATATGGTTCAGGTAGACGAGCCAGAATTGGGGGACCTCCATATGTTTCGAATAAGCTCACAAGAAGGGCCTTGGGAAAATTGCGAGGCTTCGCTTGTTCTGCACTTCTAACATGGGAACCAACCTCAGGATGTGAGTGACCCATGTCCAGCGCCCAAACCCTGTTGGGCTCATTCAGCAAAGGGCTAAAGGGTTCTGCTTGGCGCGGCGCGTCGGCCAGTAGCACCTTGAGGCGGGTTCGTTCCACCAGTGTTGGGCTCACCCAGGGCCCGACGGGGCCCATAGAGTTCGGTTGTTTTTTTTTGGGCGTCCCTTTCTTGTCGGTTGCTTGGATTGTTGCAATCTCAGTTCACCAAAGAAATGAGTCGTTAAGGTTCAAGTCGGTTTCAGGCTTTGGCCTCATGGTGTAGGCCCTTTCCTTTCTTGGAGATCCGATTCAAACCTTCTACTTCAAAATCGGATTTGCTGCGATTGCAGATTTATGCTTCACCCACCTCTTTTGATGCCATTTCCCATTTGCGCCCAGCCAGACTGAATCGACGGTTTTGCCTGTTGTTGTGTTATTCTTAATCGCCCAGACTAGGTGAATGGAAAAACTGCTGGGAAATTCGTCATGAAGTTTGCAGAAGCCCTGGTATTTGTTGGCCGTTTGGCACACAGCCCATCGGGGCTGGTTTTTTAGACAGAAACCAAACGGGGGGAACCATTGATTTCCAGGTCTGGGTAACTGACAACGGAAAACATGTGATCCCCCTTTGTTTTTGTTTTTTGCGCGACTTTGTTTTTGGGGCCCAGAATCCAGCAAGGTAACATGAAGACCCCAAAAACAGGCTTGGGACAAGTTCGTTTTATAGACACAGGATGGCATTGGCGGTTTGAACAAGTCCACGGCACTCGGCCCACTTTCTGTGATGCCAACGGAGCTCCCCTTGTAGTGACAATATTAGAAAGTGCCTTCTTTGGTATCACTTATGGCCATTTCCCACCATGAACGTCGCCCTCCATCACTTTCCAGGATTGCATCGCTTTCCGATTTTTTTGGAGGATCTGCGGATTTGTTTTGCTCCAAATGGAAACGTCTCTTGGGGCCCCGGCAACAAAACGCTCCGGGCTAGGCCTTGGACTTCGGCACCGGCTCGGAGCGCGGCGCGCGCTCGGAGGACACGACCTGGCAGGCAAGCGTCCGGGTGGTTGCGGGTCAGTGACGGCTGGGTTTGGTTGGGTCAGTGAACCAGGTTTCTTGAAGGGGTCTAAACGCCGCCCTGATTTCCCTGACCAAGTTCGGCGCTCCCTCAAGGCGGCGCCTTGGGTAGCAGGGTCGAAAAGGGGCCATATTTTTGACAACCCTTTCGGTTCGGCCAACATTTCAGTGTATACGTTTCCTTTTATGGCTCCGGCGAACTGAGTGAAGGCCCTTCAGGTTTTGCAGCTGTAAAACTCGCAGACCCAGTAGCTTTGGTGAATTGGGAAGGTCGCCAGGAGCATTACCTAGTACTTGGAGTACTCAGAGGAATCTGTGGCGCAGGTGGTGCAGGTGGTATGGAGATGATAGAGTTGGACCCAGCTGCAAATGTTTGTGTATGTGTTGGGCTTTGTGAACCAGGAGATGGTGTTTCTCCTTCTGAGGCCTGCATCTATTTTGCATTCGCTATTTGACTTCTGTGGGGGTCGACATGTTGTTTATGTGTTTGCGTTGCTTGGCCGGTTCTGTCTCATGCTTGGCATGATGCTCACCTAGCCACCCCTGGCCAGTTTCTGCTTTGGCTGGGAACGCGAGTTCTGTACCCGAGGGTGAGCATGCAGCGCGGCCTACTCCTAAGCCTCAGGAACATGTTCAAAGGCAGTTGACACAGAGACGATATCAAGCCCGCATCAAGCGACCTGTGAAAAAAACAGGAGGTGGTTGCCTGTCTTTGTTAATCCTGGGTTCCCATCTCTACGCAAAACAGCAAGCAAACAGCAAGTAAACCCCACCAACTCAGAGTTGGAACCCTCCAACTGCTTCTCCCATCACAACCCCAAGTGCCGTTCGGCAAATTCCCACCCCCCATCATTGTAAGATGAAGTTGTGTGGCCTCTCGATTCGTTTGATTCAGGTTTCCCATGTCCGCCATTTGGGGAACCTGGACACGTGAAATTTTCGGCTTTTCGGTTGGGCGGAGGCGCAGCTGGCGGCCTACGAGAAGGCGGGCGACGAGCTGGCGGAGCTCAAGGAGCAGAGGCGAGAGCCCGGGCCGAAAAGGAAGGGGAATGGCCATGTTGGCCATGTTGGCCATGTTGGCCATGTTGGTCCAAGTGGACGTTGGCAACGTTGGTGTGTCCTTCTTGTTTTTGTTGTTGTTTGTTTTTGAGTTGGGGGTTGGTGCAAAGGGGAACGCAAAGGAGCCCAAGCATTTCGGGGGTTCCCCTATTTTGAGCCACACCCAGATGGTACAATTGTGTCCATGTCTGACTCAAGCGTGAGAAAGGGTGTGACTACACCAAACTAACTTGTGCATACTTCCACCCGGTTGGCTGCGTTGATGGCTTAAAGCGCCGAAGCCCACAACGGCTGCAGGGCTGTCGCTGGTTTGTCGCGCCAGGAAAGCAGAAGCGGAGGCGAAGCCATGAGCGGCAGGTTTCGCCCGAAGTGAGCCCTCAAGGGCAAGGGCCCTTTGATTAGAAGGTAGCTGAGGGGCTTATGGGCAACCTCAACCTAAGAAGTTACCTGAAACATTGTTGGATAATATCACTGCCTTTGTTTACTTTGCAAACTCAGGAAGCTCGGAAGTACATCTTCCTCGAGTAGAAGTCCAAAGGATGCTTCCCAAGCTCGTTGGTTGCCTCGTTGACTTTGCTTCCACGAACCAGCAACAAGTTGAGTTTTTGCAAAGGGGAATTGTGAGAAGTTTCCAGATGCGTAGCGAGCCGTGGCTCTTTCAAAAGCTTATTGCCGCAGCCGTCCAGTTTTCCCGCGTGCCTTCGCAGTGCGCGCGGCCGAGCACCTCGCGAGGCGCCCACGCAAAAAGAGGAGTTATTTTTGCGCGGGAGGGATATGGGGATTCAACGAAGAAGCGCACTCGTTCCAGGAACCACTTGGGGGTCCCTAAGCAACCCATCGGTGTCCGCCAGATTGCACCCAGTTTGGAGTCCGCCCTTGACTTTTGTTTGTCCTTTTCAGGGTTGATAAAACGATCCGAAAACTGAGAAACAACACAAGCACACACACACACTCATGCTTGGCTTGGGTGTGTAACCCTGCAATGACCATGTTCAAGGGTGTACAGTCAGAAACACGTTCGATTCCAAGGTTTTGGTGAACGCAGCTGTTAACTGTGTTGGGCAACGTGGCCAAGACCAAGCTTGGTGGAGAGGATTTGGAGTGGTAGCTGCAGTTTTGAAGCTGCTCCGCTGTTTTTGTCGCATTCACCAAGGATTTGTGAGGTGATCACCTCTAATTTCCAAGTCCAGTTGCAACTGTGTTAGCGTCTCATAGTTCCCCGGCAAGGAAACCAGAAAGGGAAATGGGTATATAAATGTGCGTGCTTGCGTGCGTGCCTGTGTGTGTGGGTGTCTTTTTCAGGCCTCCGATTTGGCACCCAGTGCAATGAACAGATCGGCGTGTGCAAGCGCTAGTGGCCACTTTCGGGATCCTCCCATCCGGAGGAAGCCAACCCTAGCCATTTGTAGGTGGGCGGGTTGAGTCTAGAGGTGATGCTGCAACTACCACTCATAAATAATATATATATATATAGATACAGTAGTGAGATTGCGGCAGCGTAAAAGGAGTCACACTTTGCAATGTCTTGTGCTGGGAAAATACACCCAGGAAGTGAGGGATTCTCCTCTGGAAAGCCCTCTCAGCGATTCAGCCGAGGCGAGCCACCACTTGGATGTTTGGTTGGCCACCTGGGCTACAACCCACCAGCAACAGGGACTCCACTAAGGGGTGCTCACAAACAGAGAATGGGTTGCCAAGAAGTGAGTAGCTTGGCCGAGCACCCAAGTTATGACGGACTCGCTGTGTTTGGCTCAAAATGCTAGCTGCTGGGTTCGCGCCAGAGAGGCACCGTGCGACAGGGTTTGCTTGCTTGCCATAGTTTTGTGGGATATCAAGGTTCACTAATATGGATCAATCAGACCCCTGGGAGTGCCAAACCCGTGCTTAGTTTTGTAGGCCAAACCAAACCCTGAGTGAAGACTGAAGGCGGGCTCTGAATTGAATGTGCAGGCGGAAGACTCAGAAACAACCATTCTCTAAAGCAACAACCCCGAGGGTTGCAAGAAGTTTGGAAAACCAAATCAATTAGTTTTGTTTGAGACCCCTGGAGCGAGCACGTGTGTGGGGTCCGAAAGGCAAAACAGCCATGAGGGATCCCTTTTTCGATACATGCCTGCTAGTTGGGGACGGGATTTCAAGCTGAACTATGTCCTTTTATGCTTGTCGGAAGGTTGGCGGTCCAATTTGCGCTACAAAATTGTGTTGGATTTGGGCTTGCAGGGGGAAGTGTCCACTATCGCATTTATAAGTTATAAGGCATTGCACAAGCAGGTTTTAAACAGCGGGTTTTCCGACTGGATTCGACTTTCCACAGCTCGGGGGATTAGGATGTGTTCTTCTTCCGTTCCTGCATGCTGAAACTCTTCAGCACAGAGTCCGGGACGCTTGCAATGAGAGAAAGATGATCCTAAATCAGTCCCTGGGACTTAGAGTGCGACATAATATCCTGCCCTTATTCTGTTCCCCCCAGACCCCTCCCCCAAATAAATACGTGCGTTTGATTGGAAGTGACACATAGCTATGAAGAATTAACGGGTCCCTCTTTCGGGGAAATGTGCTGGCCACTGAGGTGCGAGATGATTGTGTTGCATCTTTGTATTTTGAATGGGGGTGGATTTAACAAATAGGGGAGCGGATTACCCAGGTATGTGCATTTAGGGCTGCAAGCACTGGGTCACTGCTCGCAAGCACTGAGAGTCTTAAAGTTGGCAGTTCTTGTGCGTCACAGCCCCAAGTCGTATCCAATTGCTTGCTTACTTTCCCTGGGGCATCAATCTGAGACAACACCTGCCCGTGCCGCCTGCACCCTTCTTGGCATGTCTCGGTATGGGCTTGGACTTGTTTTTGCGCATGAACAGGCTTGCCATGACTTGATTTCGCGGGGTCTTTAGCCTGGGCCATCATTCTGATGGCCGTCGTTTGTTTGATCAAAGTCAGAGGGAGCGGCCCATTCTGAACGCGGGGCATATGGTACTGGAATATGTCCACCCCATTGCCGAGAAGCACACTAGGGGGGCGTGCCAACAGACACAGAGAACCAGCAAGAAAAGGTATGGTTGAACTGAGCTCCAACCATACTGTGAAGGAAACTTTCGGATCCACCCCCCTTTGGGAGCCGAAATGTTTTCTGAGTCTGACCAGAAAAGCTAGGGAGAACATGTGAGAACCAAACGAGAGGCTCATGGGGGGGTGCCTACCTGCCCAGTGCCACCATGTGCCGCGCTTTGTCTCCGTTTGTTCGGTTTCAGCCGCCGGATCCTTTGAGGTGCATGGTGAGCTGCAAGGCCTCGTTCCGTCGGCTTCGGAGAACTTTGCCTCCCAAAGATCTCCCAAGGGACATGGAACCTGAGGTTCAGGGAAAGTCCATTGAAAAGGAAAATTAACGACTTCCAGAAGCTGCCGGTCAGGTTCCATGTTAGTTTGGACTTCAATTGCACTTGGGAAGGCCAGTTTCGTCGCAAACAGGTTTGCTTGTGCTTTGGCCATTGCACGAAGTGAGATACGGAACCCTAAAGTGGTTTGTTTCTGCTGCTCCAAATGGACATAGTTGGTTTTACAGTGCTGGGGGGTCACCCCCAAAAGCATCAAAGCATCATGGGTTAATGGATTCTGCATATTTTGCTTCAGGCAAAATGTAACTTTGGAGTTTTATTTGCAGTTGGGTGATCTGTTTTCGGGCTTGAGTGCAGAAGGGGGGCTCCTTGTTTTCTCAAACGCTGGCCAACGCAAAATCGCTGATGACACGCGCAGCAATGCCATGAAGGTTTGAAGGGATTCCCTCATGATTTCTTTGGGGTGTTTGTTTCATGTAACTGCTGCGCCAATCCGGGATCGGAGTCATTATGGCCACTTTGGTTTCATCTTGGGCCGGGCCTGTCTCTTTCATGCTCAGCCAGAATAAGGAGCATCACCTGAGTTCAGAAGCTCTTGATCCGATGAAATCACCCCAGCCACGTTCATTAGTCACCCCTTGTTTGGACATCCATGGCTGTTTGTGTCAAGGTTCATTGCTGTGGAAGGTTCAGTCTAGCTAGAACCTAGAACCATAGCTGCTCATGAAGGCTCACACGTTAAATTTCAGGGCCGAAAAAGGCGGAGGTTTGCCCTACATGGTGCATGTCTGGCCGTATTCATCGGGGGCCTTGAGTCCATGTTTAGATGCCAACCTGAAACACAATTAACCATTCTGTACATCTCCTCAGGTCATAAGTGTGCATTGATGGTTATTGCGAATGCCAAAGGAGGGAAAACATGGACAAAGTGGAAACCCCCGAGAGGAAACGTATATCAGAATGTAGGGGGGTTGGCATTTATCAGCAAACATGACCGGCAATTTGCACCAGCACCAGTCTGCCTGCACGCCATGCACAACTCCGCCGAGATCCATGCCAAAGCCAACACACCCGAAACCGTGGCACCAGAACGAATGCAACTTCAAGCCGCCTTAATGGCACAATGCCAACCAAAGTTGCCAACCGACCAAGACGTGCTAGAGCTGCACCCTCCATGTTCTGCCTTTCTTGTCAGAAACGGTTCAACACCCTTGTACTCCCCTTAGGGTCAACATGCCCATTTGAACAGGGATCGCCCTTTGGAGTCCTGGTTGAAGTTTACAGGTTTGCTTCCAGTTGCTGGTGTTGAAAGCCAAGTCAGCCCAGTGTTTGGTTGGGTTTCCATTACGCATGCAGCACTGCGAAAAGCGCAAATCGTTTTTCCCCGATGGCCACTGCGCAGGTAGGCCAAGGACAGGTGAGCAGAGTCTGCCTAATTGCTGACTTCCTGGGTGTTTAGAACAAGAAGCAAGGACGCGACGACAACTATTTGGAATCCACGTCCAGCGGGCAAGCAACACCCAGTGGTTAATGCCACCCTTCTCGCCTCCTTTACTGGGTTCAGGACTCACTACAGATGCTCAGGGTCACTGGACAACTGGGTTTGTAACCCACTTCAAGACGGAAGGCGCACAAGTAAACAATCACTCGGCACCAGAGTCGGCAACATGTGTTCAAACAGCAGGATCCTGGTCCTTTGAAATCTGTAAAGGCAGCCAAAAGGCGTTGGTGGGAGCAAACACGGATCAGCTGAGCTCAAAGGGTTTTTTTCATAAGTGGATTTGACGCGTTTACGAGGGGCGCCCACTCGCCAAGCCCAGGTAGGCAATGGAGCTCAGCTATGGAAGCTGAGGCCAGGGGGGCGGCTCCCCGGAGAGATCACAACTTGAGATTTAGGGAACCCGGGCAACGAAGGAGCCCCGTATGTTGGAATTGGTGGGAACCTTTCTCATGGGGAGCCTCCTGGTGATTGGGAGCTTGCGGGCTTATTCAGGGTGAGTTGCCAGAATGAATATCAACCATGCAAGGTTGTAAACCAGGCCTTCAACCTTCCAAGATCTCCGCCTTGAACACTTGTGAGTTACTTTTTCTGCAGATGTTCCCATGACAAAACATGTCCATTGCTGTTTTAAGGGGGTCCTTTTGTGGGACCCCCTTTGTGGTTTCATATGAACTTGCGGGCTCGGACCCTGGGAAGATGATCTTATTTGCACGCAGGGCAGACTCGGGTATCATGTGCAGCTCTTGCCATGCAACAAAAAGACAGAATGCGTGTCACGGTTTGTGCCGCACATGCTCGCGATAGACTACACTTGTTTGATCTTGTTTGCCAGGGACACGATTTGGGTCCTGCTGCCTGCCTGTGCCACGCGCCCTGAGGTACCACCACTGAGAATTTAGCACCTGCTTTCGTTGCCAGCCCTTGCCGAGTTTCCCCTGACAGGGATTTGTTCTTCCCCGAAATGATTTCAGCAGCAACATGTTGGACATAAATCGACCATGCTCGTTGAGTTGGGACAACAACTGAGGAGCACCATGGGTTTCTAACAAGCAGAAGGGATCGAGATTCAATTCAGTTTTTGTTTGGTTGTTTCTTTTCTGTTTACTCCCGAAAGCATGGCGAAGGGTTCTTCCGGAAAAGTTGCCTGCTAACTCGCACGAGCGCACCTGCAGGAGCAAACTACCACAAGCAAACTCGCGCGAGCGCACTTGCACGAGAACACAAGCAACAGCACAATTGCACGAGCAAGCTCGCACGAGCGCACGGAGGACAGCAGAGTGCGCTCCCGCGGATGAGCTCGTGCGAACACGCCCGCGGAAGTGTGCTTCTGCGGGCGTGCTCGTGCGAGCTTGCTCGCGCATGTGTGCTTGTGTGAGTTTGTTCGTGCAAGTTCGTTTGTGCGAGTTCGCTCGTGTCAGCATGCTCGTGCGCAATTGCCCTTGCACTAGCAAACTTGCACGAGAGATTGCAGTCCCTATGCATCAAAAGCCTGTTTTAGAAATATACACATGGTGACCCCGTTTTTTTACAAAGACTGTTTTTGGACGGCTAGCGTCAGCCTCCGTTTTGGACTGGAACAAGGGCTGCGAAATACTTTACGCTCAGGCCGCACACAAATGCGGCAATATATGTTTCACAGTTTCAAGGCTAGTGTTGGCTTCTATGTTGCAGTTGCTTGGTTTCTCAACATGACCATGCAGCGCGTGAAGGTGAACCCTCTTCTGACCATTTCTGTCCTTCTCGGGCCCACGCACATAGCCTGACCCAAAACACGGGACAGCCAAAATCTCTACCCTTCACAGCAACCATTCCGCATGAGGATGTTGATTTGTGTTACCGATCTATGCCAAAAATGGTGGTTCTACGCCAAAAAATAGTGGTTCTGCGCCAACAAAATGGTCTGTCTACGGTTTGTCTACGGTTTGTCTACGGTTTGTCTACGGCCACGTCGTCTTTGGACTTGTGTGAGAATTGAAACGGAAAAGAACAAGCACGAAAATGCTTGTTGCTCGTGCCACCTGCTCAAATTGCAGAGGCAAATGCTATAATTTGCTAGAATGAAGGCTCTGTCTACGCAAGACTGTCAGCAGGTGCATTGCGCAGACACAAAAGCGACCCGAAAAATACTAGTTTAGCAGAAAAATATGTGGCTCCCAAGGCTCCTTAAGAAGTTGCAATACTAGGCGTAATATTCAAAAGCAGAATAGCAAGCCAAACGGACCGCAAAAGCCAATGTCAAAAAATAGGAGTTGTCAAAGGACAAAATAGGGGTTGAACAAACCCTATATACAAGATAGTCGAGGAAGCATAGGGTGGTTATTATGTTTAAAGGACGCGCGGTGGGACTAATCCCAATTTGCACCGGCGTGGTCGACGTCGAAACACGGAGGATTTTGCTATTCGCAGAGGGTCGTGGTCGAAATGAAAAAACTGACGTTGTTTCCTCTTGTTTTTCGGCGACCCTCTGCGGGGATCACGAAGCCGCAAAACGGCCCTGTAAAAAGAGTCCCACAAGAACATAAATAAGGGAGAAAGCGCACGATTACAAGGTGCTGCTTGTGATGTTGCTGGGAGGCGAGAGACATCAAGGAACAACAGGGAAAACAACAGAACTGCAGAAGGTCTAACGTTGCCCGGAGAAGTGCGTGTCAGGCAGACCCACGCCGTCGGTGGACAGGCCGGGGGGAATTCTGTGCTGTGAGCAGACGGATTCTTGACCAGGTTTGTTTTTGAGCCTATGAAGGGGCTGATGAAATCCGGGCCACCATTGAAGGAGATTGGCAAAACTCCGGACCTCCATACCAAGCCCCAACACCCTCAGGGAATTTGTGTTTCTGGGTTGTCTAAAATGTGTCCCATTCCAGATTTGGATTAGGGATTTCACCATTATGAACAAGGAGTGTGACACCAGGCGGATGCAGCCATTTAGTTTTGGCTGCAGTTTGGTTGCAGCTGCAACCTTCAAGCCCTTTTGGCTGGGCTTGTGTATTCCCATTGGCGAGAAACGAAGACCACCAAGTTGTTGCCTGCACCTTTGCCAGGTTTTTTTTTGGAGATCTGTTGTCCCAGCTTGCCTCGGCAGGATCTCTTGGACAGTTCCAAGTAGATCCACAAGTCGTAATTGCTCTTCATACACCCGAGCGCACTCCCACCCACCAATCCACCCACACACACACACACCCACGCACGCATGCACGCCCGCACGCCCGCGCACACGCACGCACGCAAGCGCACACACGCACACGCACACGCACACGCGCACGCGCACGCGCACGCACACGCACACGCACATATAATCGCCGCTTTTGATTGATCAGAGGGTCCCCCCCCTTAGTCTTAGAGGGCGGGTCGGCATGGGGGCTGAGTTTTTCAGATTTCTGGGGGCTGAGTTTTTCAGATTCCTGGGGGCTGAGTTTTTCAGATTCTTGGGGGCTGAGTTTTTCCATTAAAAACACTAAAAAATGCCAAAAAATATACGATCAAGACTCGTGACCTCTTAGATTTATTGGGGTGCGTTTTTGTTTTTTTGGCTGATGACATGCAAGCACAGATTCCTTTTTCCATCCAATGAAGACTCAGATGCATCCAGACCTGGAAAATGAGCTAGCTTCAATCTGCACAGAAGACAGCCTGTTGAGAACTATTTTGCACAGATATCATTGTTGGACACAAATATTTAGCAAACGCGTGTCTGTAGCTTATTTTTGGATAATTGGCATGCTGACGCATGCCAAGTTTATAAACCTCAGGGTGCTAACTTTTGGAAGACGTATGTTTGGCACAAATCTTCAACACAAGTTGCATACGTATGCAATATTTTGGAAGACGTATGCTTAGCAATCTGCAAGCAGATGTATGTTTGGGACAAATATTATTGTTGTGTTGCAATTCTGAAACACGTAAGTATGGCAAGCAAAGCTTGCCACGCATATGAAATCATAAGAAAGGTAAGATATCACTGATCTATGCAGCTTTCAGCTGCAAGACCCATCTCCTTTTACAGTTGGATGTTCAATATTTTTCAATATACGCTCTTGAGAAAAGACAGCTAACACAAACATATTTATCGCATAATGAGCTGGAGCCATTGGAGCACAGCTCCAATCTAGTTGCTTGAGATCAAGAAGCACAAGATGCAAAGATGAGCACCTGCAACGATATCTGCAGATGCAAATACCATTCTCTGCATAAAGCTGCTCAGCTTTGGAATAAGAGCTTTGGAATAAGATTCTCTGCAGCTATTCGTGTTGCTGAAGAGCTCTTGCAACAGTAAAGCTGTTCAGAATAGATTCAAGTAGACACAAGCCACAAGCAATTGCTTGTGATGAGCTGTTACCTGTAGAAGATGAAATGAGAGATGGGATAAATTATCTCCAGTTACCTGGAGTTACCTGCAGAATATCTTGGAAGAGGCTTATGTTCTGTTGATACACATCTCATCATATTATTGATGTCTTGCATCAAGAAAGCTTGCATCAAGAAAGCATCAACAAAGTACTGTCTTCAGATGATGGGCTGTGTTTTTTTTGGTTTCTTGGTGTTTATGAGCAAAGGCACCAAAAAAACAAAAAAAAACAACAAAAATCAAAAAAAAACCATGGCCCTGAACTAGCAGATGCAGATGATGGGCTGTGTTTTTTTGATTCTTGGTGTTTATGAGCAAAGGCATCAAAAAACAAAAGCAAAAAAGCAGACCCATGGCCCTGAACTAGAAGATGCAGATGATGGGCTGTGTTTTTAGGTTTTTTGTTTTTTGGGGTTTCTTCCTGAAAAAACTCAGCCCCCCAGGAATCTGAAAAACTCAGCCCCCAGGAATCTGAAAAAACTCAGCCCCCAGGACGACCCCTTCTGGAGTCTTACAGGCCGAATATACAAGTATTTGGGCCTAATGCTCCTGTTTTTCCAACTTAGGAGAACACTGCTGTAACTGTGTGGGGGGGTGTTCAGCAATGTGGGTTGCAGGATCCAATGGAGTTCCTTGAAGTTGAGTGGGGATTGCAAGCTTTGATGCTGGTCAAGTTTGGGTTTGTTTGGAGTTGGGAATGTGGGAGCCAGTGGCTGCAGGGCTTAGCCATCATTCTGGGTAATGCTACTATTGTAGGGGGTCGCCGCTTTCTGAGCCTTGCTTTGCAGAAGGCCATGCAAGGATGAACAGTTTCAGGTTTCAGCGCAAGCTGAATACTTGGGATTGCAAGTTTTGATGCTGGTCTGGATCTGGAGCTTTGGGGCTGGGAATGTGGGAGCCAGTGGCGCAAAAAACGAACTCTCTTGCAGCAAGCTTTGGCTTTCATTCATTAGTAAGTTAGGAACATGTTTCTGTAGTTGTGGGGGAGGTTGTTCGTGCAGGTAGGCGACTTGATTTGAAGTGAGGTCAGGCAGGACAGTGTTAAACAAGGTGCACTTGGTGAATTTCAAATAGCTTTAATATTGATTCAATTGACTTCACCATCGGCAGCAAAAGGGTTTTTTCCCCATGTTTGTAGTTGGCCAACCAGGGCGTATCTGGGCGTCCTTCCTGCTCAACAGAAATAGATCCAGGGACACATTGCGCACCGTGGCAATATTGGCCTATCCGTTTCGGGTCGTGCCCCCTGTACGGAGGCGCGACCATTGTTCTATGAACACACGCAATGCTCTAATACAGCCAAAATAGCTTTGAAGCAAGGTGAAAAGGGCGCGCTCGAAAACCCACCCACTCTGGCGGGCCCCCGCAAGTGCATGCGTCTGCTTACAAGGCCGGCAACCATAGGGGGCACGCAAGGCATCTCCAGCAAACAAGGCGCGAACCTCTTGTTTTACTGTTTCTGAGCGTTGAGCGACAAGAGCGTTTTTTTCCTTCCGTTGACATTGAAGTCTTGGCGGAACACAGGCAGGCACAAGATGCGGGAATCACCACAGTTCCTGTCCTGCAGCTGGCTCACTTCAATTTCGGCGGTGTTGTTGCTGAGCTCTGTCAAAATGGCTCACCGGGTGACTGAGCATAAGGGGTTGGTCGGAGTGCTTGTGGCCGGCTACGCCTGCGCATCCAAGACCCACACGAGGGCTGGCCACACCACCTTCTACAAGGCGTGCGCGCCGCTGCTTCAGGAGCTCACGAAGGTTGGTCGGACTTCGGGCTTCGAAGGGGCCGGGCCCGTTGCGTGCAAGGTGAGCGCGGTGGATGTCCTCACAGTGATGAGGCTGAACTGT
>CAUJNA010003705.1:505577-565577 GCA_963377175.1 Effrenium voratum | reverse complement strand
TCCAAGAGAGAGAAGTCCCTACGGTCAGCATGCCGTGCAAAACAGGCTCGGGATTCTGCGTTGAACCCAACTGACGTTCTGCATGTTGGTACCCCCAGAACCGAATGAATAGCTCGGAGTCTCGGAGCGTATTCAGGGAGGGTCCTTTCTTCCAAAAAGCACTTCCCTGATTAAGGACTAGCAAAGCATACACGGCATGCGCACAGTATATCACGGAGCAGTGCGTGACTCGAGTCAGTTGGCGGGGACGCATCACAGACATGTTCGTGCTGGCAGGCAGTACTCTCCCATCAAAAGCACAGGCCACTTTTCCAAAATGGCTCCGCACTTCCATATTTGTTGGTTGGAGGGCTCTTTGTCCCAGGGAGAGAGGGTATTTGTGTCCCAGGGCCCACTCGCAATCAAAATCCTGCGTAGTTTGCTGCGAATACGTGACATCTTGTTTGGGTATTACTTCCTGCGTGGATGCCAGGGGTGGGTGTCCGTGGGCCCTGAGTTTGTGTCCAACCAAGTGGTCAAACTCAGGGGATTTTGGCTACGTTGGACAGACCCCGTCTGCAGAACTTCGTCCAACTTGTGCCTTCTTACTGTATATAGACCTATATCTATGTTGTATACCCAGTACGTATACACAATACCTATCTATATACACATATTACAGCAACCAATAAAATCACACATCTGTAAATATACATATATGTATAGATCTACATAGCTCCAGGTATGTATTTACATATATACACTCATATGTAGAGACCTCGTTGGGTTTTCATATGTTCTGAAACATACTCATGTATATGTACATGCACATGAACATATGCATCTGTAAATGTGTGTATATAGATAGGTGCATGTGTGTACGCAAGGTGCCTCCGGATTTGTCCGCTCATGGGGCCACCGGACCAGAGATCATGTTTCGATTGGCCAGAAAAGCTGGCAAGGGCTGAGCTCAGCGCAAGTGTTATGACTTCTGGGCATGTTCTTACATCTCCCTTAGTAGATGTCGATGTTTGCGTGGGGCAACCAAGGGGGCAGGGCAGAACTGGTGTGAGAACCCTTGTTTCCAAAATGAAGTTCGCAGGGGGGCGGTCGAGTGGCCCACCCCCCGAAAATTTTGTCCCAGAAAAGAAGTGCCCATTTTCTGATTGCCCCAAGGTAGGCTTAATGACTTGAATCCCCGACAATCCGACATGTATTCCATTGCAGGGCTGAAGTCCGATCAAGACCTTACCGGGACCCCACCATTTTGATCGGTGGTCTCAGAAGAAAATGGTCAAGATACTCCCCTGCAACTTAACATGGAACCCGAATGAGGATTCCCCAAATCGGCAGGAGTTTGCCCTTTGACAGGATATGAAAGGACCAGCAAGATTTATGTTAATGTTACCTAGTATGGCTGCAACGTACCCTAGGTGCTGCTGCTGTCCTTCCTTCAATAGGCTGGAGCCGGCAGACGCCTCGTGTGCCATCCTGTGCTACTTGTTGTTTTACCCATTCAGGCGTCTTCACTTTGTGGCGGTTTCCCACTAAACGTCAACACCCCCGAAAGTGACATGGCAACTTTCTCCACCTTGCTTTTCGCTGATTGCCACTGGGTCCGAAAGATCAACCTCTTCCAGATCCTTTGGGCAAATCATAAATGAGGACCTTTCCTTTTGAACGCTGAGCGGCACGGCCCTCCACAATATTTATATATATATATATATATATAAACAAGCCACAAGTCGAGCTTGGGCAGTCGGCTTTCCGCGGTCTTCTTTCACGTTGGTTTGCATTGTTGTTTGTTAGTTGTTCTCAGTCATCGCAAACATGGTTCTGACAAGTGGGAGACTTACGAATGAGCAAATGCTGGGTTGCGAGCGATAGCATGGCGCCGGCCATTGCAGTGCGTTTGCGTTTTGGTGGAAGCACTGCCGCAGGAAACTATGTAAGTAGTCAGGACACGCAAACATAATGTTGCTTGGGATGTAATTAATCATCTCCAACACGCACGTTGCCCTTTGAAGGAACGTGGCCCAAACCGTTTTACTTTAGTTGGTGGTTGGATTCGCGGCGCTTGGCGCCGATGTCTTCACCTGATATGATCTTGCACTTTGATGTAGGTTGCCCATTGAATTGAACCTACTGCAAGGGAAGTGGACCTTTGCGATGGGAGCGGGGTCGCACGTAGTCCGGGCAGCGGTTCCCACTGCGCAAAGACCTGCTCCTCCTCTGGAAGTCCTGGAGTCAGTTGGCGGTCTTTTCCTCACGCCCGAGCCGAAGTACGATACGATGGTCTTGAGCGCCCCTGAGGGTGCTAACATCAAGTTCCCTCAACATGTCTGGAGGAGCTGGAAAAGCAGCGTGAAGCTTGCATTGTCGTTCTGTTGGTGCTGGCGTCTTCCAAGAGGAGTCTTTGATGTGACCTTGATGCTGGCAGACAGGCTAGCTAGCCGCATCGAGTCTCAGTTCGGCAAGCAATCACTTTGGGCGGCATGCATCCGACACGAGGTAACTTGGCAGCGGCCGTCAACGCTTGCGTCAAGTGTTCGTCCGTCCGTCCGTTTGGTTATTTGCCTGTCTGTTTGTTTGTCTGTTTGTTCACCAATCATGATCTTTTCTGCTCAGATCCCAGCTTTGGACTTGCCTTTTTCGGGGCCGGTTGGATCGGGGTTGTGCGCATGGGGGGGATTGCTCTTGTTTGTGATGCAGTGAAATCTTTGGCGAGCCCTTCCAGTTTCACAGTGGGCAATTCCCAGAGTCCTGGTTTCTGATTGGCAGTTGCAGAATTCCTGCACCTTGGTTGGCTCTTGGACAGGGAGCGAGATGAGCGATCGAATCAAGGCGCTTGCTTGTTGATTCTGATTTGACGCACTGGTCTGACATGTCTCATTCCAAAAGTGCTGGCGACTAGTTTTACCAAAGGAAGGCGTTTAAATAATGCAAAACTAATGTCCAAGAGACCAAGATGTCCCAAACATGCTCAGGGTCACCCATTGGTTGCTTGCTTTGAAGTTCAGGCCCCAAGCTCTGAAACATCAGTCCGCTCAAAGGAAGCTCACTTCAAGTTCGCTCAAAGAGGTGATGTTTCAGACCACATGAGCTTCCTGCAGCGCACTCTCTCAGGTCATTTCCTTTCACCATCCAAACTGTAACCCAAAAAAGCTAAGGATCCCCCCACCTCACCCCACCAACCCCCCCACCTCCTTTCATGCCAGGTTCGCGGGACCACGCGCTGGGCACCTGCCGGCCCTGCGCCTGGCTTTGGAAGCCTTCGGGCTGCCGCAATGCCCAGGACTGCACCCACTGCCACCTCTGCGACGCGGCAGGGGGCCTCAGACGGGATCCCCACAACTCGAAGACTCGAAGACACGAAGACTCGACGGAGCCGAAGGCCGCGAGCTGTGCGTCTCTGAAGTGTTCGCCTTTTTCTGGTTTCCCTATGGTGTTTTGCATATGTCACACAGGATGCGACAAACCCACTGGAGTTCTATGTTGGTTTGTCTTGGTCTTGGTGAACCTGTGTTCATGGTTTGTGGGGGTCAAAAAGCAAAGCTTTTGGGCTTTTCCATGGCCGAGTTTGGGAAGTAAACTGATACAGGTAGAAAGTCGTTGAAGACTCAGTGGTAATCCTTTGAGATTCCTGTCGTACCAGATGTTGATTGTGTCTCAGACAGCGGAAACCTCAAAGAATGCAACTTGGTCACGAACAACTCGCGCCCCCTCGCCCTGCTTCCCAAAAATAGCACCTTGTATGAAACCGAAGGGAGGGGGGCTTTGGGGAATAGAAGTGATACGATTGACTCCTGGAAGGATCTAATTACACAAGTACGAATAATTGTGTTTCTATGATGGGGTTGGTTGGTCTGATATTACCCCACAATCCCATTCTAGTTTTCTAGCTGATTTGGAGGATCCACTTGTGATGGCCAGCTTTGGATGTATCTATCTTTGGGGGACCCCGTCATAGCCTCAGTGTCAAACACGATGCTGGGGATGTTGACGGTGCCGGTGAAAAAACAGGTGCATTGTGTTCGATCATGCTGTAAAGTATGGAATTTTGGTGCACGCCGAACCAGGAAGAAAAACGCTCGCCGAACCACAACCTGCCCAAATAAGAAAAGGAGGATCAAAAAAGTTCAGCCCAGAGAGGATACTCTCCTGGCTCTCCTGCAGGGTAACGTGGAACGCACAACATCATTGCTTCTTCAACAAAGAACAGTGTGTTCCTTGTAGGGCTGCATGGGACCACGGGCTTCAGAGCCACTTTCCAAAAGTGACAACGTAGCCGGAGGCATGGGAATCGTGCTTTGGTATCGCAGCAAGGGTCATTTTCCTCAACCGTGTTGTTGTTTAAAGCCCGTATCAACAGTTGATACAACCAGCTCTGAAGGCACGCCAGCCATCGGGTATACTTTTGGCCCAGAGTGGATACCGACCTGCCTCGACCAAGGACGCCTTCAAGAAGCGGCGAGCCGTCAAGGGCAAGAGCGAGGGCAAGGGGAAAAGGCCCGCCGATGTGGGGAGTGTTCTACGCGCGCGAAAGACCCTGGCCGCCCGGAAACTTGGCGGTTCAAAGTCATTGTTTGCTTTAGAAGTTAGTGGTTTTGCTCGGTGGTGTTCCACTACGGCGTCACTACGAACAACAACGGTCCGGACCCCCCCCGGATTTTGTTTTGAACTTCTTGCCACAGACAAGACTGATTTGCTTTCCTGCACTTCGGTGCATGGTGCGAGGATAACATCTGGGATGAACGCTTAGGCGGTTTACATTGGCACTTGCCAGTTATTTAAGCCAAGTGGCAGCAGCCTTCGTGATTTCGACTTGTTGCCCACAGCTGCCTCATCGGAGCTGCTGGGCGCAGACGGCGGACTTGCACTAAAAATGCGTGACCACTGGGTCCGATCTGTTCGGAAGGCCTCCGGCTTTGCTCGAGTTCCTCAGGGAACAGTCAACTTGGTTGGGGTGCCTGCTGTTAATTAAACAACGAAGGGTCCAGGCATGAACATCCTTCCATATGTTTTCGTGAAGACCCCAATGTTTGGGGCCCCCCGCCTTTGTGGCAAGTAGGAGCAGTGGTCGAGACGCACTCACGATGTCATGGCGCATCGGTAAGCCCTGTTTGGCTTTCTGTCGTTTAGTGGATTTCATCCTTAAAGCCTTATTTGGTGGTTTCCCCACCCCGAAAAGGGTTCCGATTCTTCTAATCTTTGGAAACTGCACCTGGCGCAAATGATTCTGTGCCGGGGCATTGCGGGCGCCCATGTTGCTTGCAGAGGGCGGGTGACGTAACACCGCGCATGCCCCGCCGGAATTCCGGCACATGACCTGGACTGACTGATGCATTTGAACAAACATGTTTTCAGGTTCGTTGAGTTGAATGACTTCACGTTGTAAGTTGTCGACCCCAGCTCCTGCCAGGAAGGATTGGGAGGAACCCTCGGAGAGAGCCTCGGAGAGACCCGCGGAGAGACCCGCGGAGCGCCTTGGATTCCAGAAGTTTCCTTCCGGGCGGAACCGGGTTTTGTGACACCTGTAAAGGAATCCAACCTCCCTGCACGCTCCCCTTTTATAGCAGCCCAAGGGTCTCGCTGTATCCAAAATTGGCCTTTGTGACGCTCTTGTGCCGTGCGCGTGAACATGTGACAAGGGATGCAGGGTGGCGATCATCCCCCAATGAAGCAACCAGGAACCAGGGGCTTATTAATCCTGGATTCCATTGGGCAGTTTTGAGTGGCACTCGAGTAACTGGAGGTTGGTAGCCATTGTGCAGGTCATCCAATCAGCCACAGGGAAACACTAGGGGTTGTCACAGATGTTCACTCGTTGCAAGGTTCCAGATGAGCTTTTTACAACGTTTGTGGTGTTGACCTTAATGAGGCAAATAGCTTACTGAAAGGGTTTCACCTTCAGTCTGCTAGATCATATGCCTCAAGGAACCTACTTTGGAGGAATTGCATCTGACATGGGTAGTAGGCTATAAACCTGTCCCTGTGCAAATGAGACGGAGTGTGTTACCGTATGTTTCCTTGTGGGGCCTTGGTTGAGTTTCTTCCAGGGGCTCTGATCAAAACCGTTCACTCGAGGATCAACCGCTTAAACATTTTGCGGTGGCTCCACTTTTTGGTGTTCAGGGGTTACATCGTTGAGCTCTCTTTCGACGGGGCCCGACTACGTTCAAGTAAAGCAAGTGGGGGGGCGGCAGTGTCAAATATATGCACATATTTGCTAGAACCATAGTTTGGAAGGCGCTTATGTGCCCTTATCTCGCCTTTTGTTTGTTTATATACACATGTATGCATGTATTTGCCTTTTATGTGTGCTGTTTCTATGTTGTTCAATTATCCTTATTGTTCCCTTCCGCGTCTCTGTCCGTTTCAACCGTTTCACCGTATCAATACTATATTAATCCTGTCCCGTTTGCTTTATTATTCTCTTTTTTGTGTTGTCGTTGTTTTTTGAACATCCTTCGTTCTCTTTATTTGGCTTGTATTTGTCTCTCTCTCTTTCTCTTCTCCTTCCCTTCTTTATGTTTCTCCTTTTTGTTCCTCTGTCTCTCTCTCTTTCTCCCTCTCATGCTGCAGAGGGTTCAAATGTAAATAAGCATTAAACCACAATAGGTCAAGCCCGCACAGGGTAGTGTCAGCGAGCGAACAACTCCACCCGCTAGAGTGCACAGAGGGTTCGCCATTTGATGGCTGCAAAGCAGTTGGCGCTGCACCCCTGTTTGGAGGCCACCCCCATGCCCCCATTCTGCGTCGCTTTCAGGCGCTCCGAGAGGCGGGAGGGCGGGTTGTGCATAAAAGTGCAAACTCGCCCCCACACCCCGAGGCATTACGTAGAGCATTGGAACCGAGAGTGGCAGAAGCCCGACTCCGCGTGTTTTCCAGCTGAACCTTGTGTCAGTTGAAGCACTGTTTGGGATTAATCGTTTGTGTGCTCCTGGTTGTTCGTTGTGACAAAACATGGGTCAACGCCCAACCTAGCCATGAGCTTTCGACAGCGTGACCTGCTTTTCGTTATTTAATTTTGGTTGGAACCTGTCCGGCGGCGAGAGGTCCAAACACATTTTATGTGTGTTTGCTTTGCCAAATGGATTGGGCAAATCGTGTAGCTTTCCTAACAGGAACCCGCAGGGGATAGATAGTGTTTTCATTTGCCCAATGTTTACTGGTTTCTTTCTGTGGTGATCCTTTGGAGGTTTAAGAACCGTGGCATCGAGCAATACCGGCACCGAGCTTCGGTTGTGCCTATCCGCAGGCCTCGCTGGGAGGAACTAAGGCGCAAGCGGGACGGGGCGGGTGTCGCCTGGCGCCCTTTTAATGAACATGCTATTGACGTTCCCGATGCCAAGCTGAAACAAGGGCGCCAACTTTAAAACAGCCACACAGCCTAATGTGTTTTAAGGGAAGAAAGATCTCACAAAGGTTCGTGTTATTTCTTACTGCAATATTTACAAGTGATCCAGCCAGCCACAGAACATCTGAACGGTGCGGTGCAAATGCAGGCTTTCCAACATGAACCTTTCTAAGCAATGTATTTCAAAGGGGGGGTAACAGAAGCGGAAAAAAGATAAAGTATATAAAGGGTCCGTAGATTTCCCCTTTCTGGGTGAGGCTGGGGATGTGGTCCCGCCCTATAGGGCCCTATTTCTTTTGTGTTTCGCCTGGGTAGCTCCACATTCGCATCCGACACCGCTGCTTTCGCGCCAGGTCCGGGTGGTCCAGGGGTTCAGAGGGCCACGGATTTCAGGAGTGCAGGCAGGGAAAGCCAGAATAGAACGGCTTCATTTTTCTCCAGCGGCCACAGTGTTTTTGTCCCGTGTGTGCTTGGTGGGTCCTCAAAAGAATCAAACGCATGTTTAGGTGCGCAGTCTTTTTTTTTGCGATGTATTCGCTGAAGGCCTTTTATGTTGCGGAGCCATCGCGTAGGCAATTCTGGTTGGGACAGCGATTCGCGTAGGCAGTCCGTGTAGGCGTGTTTTACCTTGCACAAACTTGTTGTTAAGACTCGAGCCTAACGCCCCAGAAAAGTATGCGTAGGCACTCCGCGTAGGCACATGTTACCGCCTAGGCTCGTGTAGGCACCCTTCCAGGGTTTTGCACACCCGCAGAGGCTCCGCACAGTCATGGCTTCCAGTGTATAGGGCCGATACACTTCAACCAAAACTTGCTCAGGTGTGGGTTTCGTAGCTGAGGTGACATATTACATAATAAGGGTGCATACCGCCTTACAAGCTTACATATTGGTGGCCATAGTTGAACATGTCCTTGAAAGACTGTGAACCTCCAAAAGGGTTCCACTTTTTCTGCCACCATCCAATGTCCGTTTGTTGGATGTGGGGCCAAACATGGTCGACCCATATTTAAGCGAGAACTGAATTTCCCATCACCTCCTGAGGCCCGAGTCTTGTCTCAAAGTCGGGCGCAGAACGCAAAGACGCATGAGCCAAGCACCCTAGTTGCCCGTGACTCTGTCAAACAGGTTGGCTTGCTTGTTGAAGGCAAACAGCAGGCCAATGATGTCATTAAAACCACTTGACAGGAATATACGCAACCCGAAAGACTGAACCATTATTGATTATATTTTAGTTATGTTGGTGTTATATGTCGTATGGGCTGCTTTTGCTCAGGTTCTTCGTGTTGCTTGTTTTCTTCCGAGTGGCACCGGCGCCTGCAACATTTGTCCTGTATTGCTGACATGCCATGCGTGGGGAATATTTGTCCAACCTAGGATCCAACAACCATGGCGCCTCTTCACTGTTCCTTGGGCGCATGTTTGCTTGTTGGCTCGCTAATGTCCATGCTACAGCGAGACGGGTACGTCGATGAAGAAGGCCGCCTCTCTCATTGCACACAAGTTGTTTAACCAGTTGGCTTGACATAGCCTTGGCCGCGGTAGGTACATAGGTTATGATGTCAGTTGCCCGACGTTATGATGTCATAATCATGTGGTTTCCTTCGGCTCCAGTGCTGGTTTGCACTCTTCGCCATGAATCTAAAGGCTTGTGGTGTTCTTTCAGATTCAGACAAGTGACTCTGGCGGTTCCGCAACCAATCTTATTTGATGTGAAGCTTGGGTTGTGTGTGTGTGTGTGTGTGTGTGCGCGTTTGCGTGTTCAGCAGTCGTGCTTCTTCAAAATGAAACGTGTGGGCTGTTTGGGGAAGGGACCCCTGAACATATTTTTGCTTCCAAGGGTTCGAGCAGTTTGCTCCTCCGGCTTGTCCCGGCGAAATCCCACACGAGGTTCAAACTTTTGGACCCTTCATTGGGAATCAGCGAGAGGTCAGGAAATCCGGCTCGGATCAAGGGAGGCTGTTTGACGGGAGGCTGTTTGACGCAAGTCCGCCCTTCCGCTGCCACATGATGCACCCAAATGCCTGCCAACCCACAATACGATCTCCTGCACATGTGCCTGAGCTGGCAATTTCACATTGAACATAGTTTTGATTTCGCCTCATCTCAGCTGGCACCAACCACTAACTGTATCAGTTTGAGATAAAAGGCACGGTGAACAACGGCAATGGTTTCGTTTGTGTTTCCGGGAAAAAGAATCAACCCACAAGAGGGTCCAAGCCCACTGTCCTTCCTTCAGCCTATATGCCACAGTTTTTCTGACAAACATTAGCTGGGGTTGGCCAATTGAGCAGCTCCGGTTGTCGGGCGAATCTTTCGCAGGGACTGCCCCTGGTGGAAAATGCATTGGAGAGTCCAACATCTCCAGAGAATTGCAAATTAGATGTTGGCGCCTATGTGACTTACATCGTCTCCTTGCAAAGAGGAAGGCCTGCAGAGCTCTCCAGTGGCGCTTGGTTGCATTATGTTGCATTGGCTCACAGCATTTACCCCCACATCCTTAGGTTTCTCATGGATCAAGCAACTATTTTTGCAACAAACCTCCTTTTCAGTGTTTTTTTTTACTACCGGCTGGCTTAAACACAGTTCGGGGACACCCTGGGTTCAGAGCCTGCCTTGGATGACGTCGCCCACCGCGTCGGGAGGCCATGCCTCCTCCGCTTGACTTCGGCTGGGTGCACCGACGGTGCGGATTGCGCCCTGGCAAAGGTCTCGAGGCGTTGCTTGACGCGCTCTCCGATTTGTATTTCGCTCAAGCAGCCAGCTTGAGAGCCAGGCTTGAGCTAAGGAAGTAAAGATGAAGCAGGCAACACCATGGAACCTGTAGTACTTCACGTCTTGTGGTAAGATCATGAGCTGTCGAGCCGGGGCTATTGCAAGGGGAACAAGGACAATGCTGCAATTGAGCACAAGCTGCCCACTGGTCTGTGACTTTGCCCGGGGCTCCACGCTTCGAACAAGAAATGCTTACCCTCTTTCTATCTCTTTCTACTTCAATCGGGTCATTGGCTGCAGCTGGGTACATCTTACAGTGTCTTACAGAGTTTCTTGAGGGCCTGGGGCCCTGAAGTGCGCTGGCAAGCTGCCCCGCATCGCCCAGGCGAGTACTGCCACATTTGCGTGCCCGAGCAGGAGCGGAGTTGAGGTCACACAGCGAACCCCAGAGAGATTCTCCAGGCCTTCGATCAGGATCCGCCAGGAAAAGGTTCATTCGTTGTTTTTTTTGTTCTGCAGGGGGGGGGGGAGGGCGGGTTTGGGGCCATGGTTTCGTCCCAAACAGGTGAGTTCCTAAAATGCAGGTATCTAAGTTCTCAAGGTCTTGTGATTGGTTTGCAGTATCTTAGTAACAAAGAATGTCCAGTGAAACAATGATCCATGAATGGGTTCCCAGTTTGATTGAGAGGCCTCTAGCGCCTGGGTCTTTGCGCGAATGATCAGTTGAGTTGTCAACAAGCCAGGGCGAACTTTTCCTAAGGACACCTACACTTGGCTGTTGGCAGGTGACCTGAGTCTTTCATTTGCCCGCTCTTGGCCAGTACCAGACCGCTGCACCCGAGAGGCAGTCCGAGAGGCTTTGGACGGGTAAAATATAGGATGGTTGCAGCGAAGAGAAGCCTGCGCCCTGCAAACTGCGGTTTCGCCTGTTCGGATGTTCGGCATTTGCCCATGATTGACTTGTTGGGTTTGGCTTCTCCCTCCGCCGAGTGGGCGGCCAGAGCCATTGAGCACAGTTTTTCAGTTAGCTGGTTGACAAGTCGAAGCTCGACTCCTATCCAGGACAGCTGTCAAACCGACGCCTTCGGTTTCTCCGTACTAAACCCTAACAACCCAACCATAGTCAACTGGTCTGGAATTCATTGTGTGTTGCTACCGGCCTGTACTTGTTTTGAAAGGATTTAGGTGTGTATACAGGGAAGGTCTAGGATTTGCAGCGTCAGGGGCGAGCCCGCTAGAAATGTGGAACACCAATGAATGGTCACAGTGAACGCACAATCCAATGACCCCGGGGTTCCCTGATGTCAACCGCGGGTTTCAGAATATTGCGGTTTCCCAAAAAGGAATCCATTTCCCCCGAGGCATGTGCACGTTTCACGTTGCTTGCCTTTCAGACTGAGGGGGGTCCACCGACTTGCAGCGCTTCTTTTTGGTTGGTACTGTTTGAGTGGAAAGTGTAAGTTCTGTGTTTGCAGCGTGGTTTACAACTACTGTAGTGTCCATGGGCTCTAATACACTGCCCGGAAAGTGTCCATGTGTCCCTTGGTCCCAAGATCAGGGGGCGCGTTGGTGTCCTGGTGGTGTCCCAGTGGTGGATGCTTTGGGGGGGCAGTGGGGCCCATTACCAACGCCATAAGACACCCTCGAGGTTTGTACACGGACAGCTGCACATACCATGGCCATCGCCCCAATTAGTACGGAGAGAAGGGTCCGATGGGTGCACATCCATTGAGGGGCCGCTTGTTTGTAAAAAAACAAGAGGTGGGAACCCACTAATCAATTCCACCTTCCCCCTTTGTGAAGTGCCTCTGGATTCTTCGGGCGAAAAGGTCCTAACCTGGTAGTGCATTTTCCACGGTTGGCGTTGGTTCGGTGAAACAGCCCTGCATATAGAAAGGGAGTCCAACCGAACCGGCATGAAGCAGAAGATGCCGGGGTGTTTCAGTTGGTTTCTCATGATAGCTGTGCGGTTACCCAGACATCCAGTTGTGCCCTTTGTTCCTTTTCTGTTGGTGGCCAATTCAATCCACACAAACTGTTGTTACCTCCAAGAAATGTGAAACCGGCCTTTGTCAATGGAAGCTATATCCTTCGAACTTTATACAATTTAGATACCGTCCTGTATGGAGGATATGTGGAGGGGACTATACACAGCTTGTTTGTTGGGTTCACTGCCTGGCGCATTTCAAATGGAAACTTGAATTCATACATACCAAGCATATAAAGGCATAAACACTAAAGATGTCAGGAAAAGTTAATGTTTGTCCCTACATATCTATATAAACACATATGCATACAGTTGCACATACGTATATATATATATATGTGTGTGTGTGTATGTGTATACATATATATATATACATATCTGTCTGTGTGTGCGTCTGTATGGCACGCGCATAGCCAGATAACAACACCATATTTGTATACATATTCCAGCAAGTATATAGCCACAGCCCCACCCAAGACTTTTGTGATTTCCGCGCCAAAGCCCGCCAGGCCAGTGCCCTGGGAGGCTTCTGGCACTGTGCCTACGGTACCTGGAGGCGAGAGACCCAGCGGGATTCGTCAAATCTAGTCAACAAGTCACTGAAAACCGGCTGACTTGTGAAGCAGTTCAAAGCATGCGGTTTTCAGGGACATTTCTTTTGAGGAACCCTGGCTGCTTTTCAGTAAGTTCAATTTTGAGCCGCCGCAGGCTGGGAGAACCGGGAGGCGCACTTCATCAATCTTGCCGAGCGGCTTCAACCGGAGGCTTTCCGCGAAAGCGCGACGGGCTTCGCACGTTTTTTGGTTGGGGTTGCTAAGGAGAAAGGTGGAAATCCACATATGGGGGGGACGATCTGTTCATGAAAAGCGCGCACGCATATTGAAGATAGCTCTTCGAGGGGCCAGAATCGAACATGAGAAACATGTTTCTTGCTTCGAATGTAGATGTTCCAAACGACGGAAGCTGAGGCCATGCTTTACAGCATTTAAGTATGTGGTTAGGCCCCCGAAAAGTAAGAAATAAGATAGTTGTTTGTTGGTTTTCCTTTAAAACTACCCGAAAAAGCAACCCTGAAACAAGCACACCCGCTTGGAGGGCACAGCCGCTTGGTGGGCGTAGGGGGTGCTACGGCAATCTATGCGCTTTCCTCGTGCCTGGGGTTGGTCCAACGGGAACCCCCCTTGGTTGGTTCCCCGTATTTGGATAGACCCTCCGAGTGCTCAATGGATATCCCTCAGCTTTCAGCAGGGCTGTGTCGATGTTCTTCCTTGGAGACTTGCCACCAGCCTACATATTGTGCAATCGTCCCGAGGATAGTGCGGTCAAAAGGATGGTGCCTTTTCAGGATTTGTCTTACCGACTATGCGCAAAGCATTCACTTAGCATTGTCTGTGCTGTTTAGATATTTGTTGTGTGTTTCTGCTTGTTGTGGTCCAACCATACAGATTGTGAATGATTGTGTTTCTGCTGGCCTGTGTTCAGGCAGCAATGACGTTCGCATTGTGTGGATCACTGGACGCTGCTGGCAAGATAGCAAGATTGTAACCATTGTAGGGGGAGCTTATTTGCCCCCGGGCTTTGGGGCATCCTCAAGTCATCGCGGGTTGCATGGCATCGGGAGTCAGGGGTTCGTTACATCCTCTTGTTTTGCAGGACCATTTGTTGCACTTTCACGGCCATCAAGAAATGAGTTCTTTCAGTGGTGCAATGTTTGCGTGTTTAAAGGGACGCCAAAAAGACCCTGGGAAATTGTGACTGATAATAACATACAATAGCCCTGGAGCAACCACTTGCAAAAACTCCTGTTTTGGTTGAAGTGCATATGTGAAGCGGACGATTAACGGGGACTGATATATACATATATATATATATAATGTGTGTGTGTGTGTGCTTAGGTGTGCTTAGGTGTGTTTAGGTGTGTTTAGGTGTGTTTGTGTGTGTGTGTGTGCGTGTCTGTGTCTGTGTCTGTGTCTGTGTCTGTGTCTGTGTCTGTGTCTGCGTCTGCGTCTGCGTCTGCGTCTGCGTCTGCGTCTGCGTCTGCGTGTGCGGGTGCGGGTGCGGGTGCGGGTGCGGGTGCGGGTGCGGGTGCGGGTGCGGGTGCGCGTGCGCGTGCGCGTGCGCGTGCGCGCGCGCGCGCGTGCGTGCGTGCGTGCGTGGGTGTGTGTTTGTGTGTGTGTGTGTGTGTGTGTGTGTGTGTGTGTGTGTTCGTGTTCGTGTTCGTGTTCGTGTTCGCGTTCGTGTTCGTGTTCGTGTTCGTGTTCGTGTTCGTGTTCGTGTTCGCGTTTGTGTTCGTGTTTGTGTTGGTGTTTTTTTGTGTTTTTGTGTGTTTTCTGTGTGTTTCTGTGTGTTTCTGTCTGTGTCTGTGTGTCTGTGTGTCTGTGTGTCTGTGTGTCTGTGTGTCTGTGTGTCTGTGTGTCTGTGTGTCTGTGTGTCTGTGCGTGCGTGTTTGTCTATGTGTGTGTGTCTTTGTGTGTGTGTGTGTGTGTCTGCCTGCACGTGTGTGTGCGTGCGCGTGTCCAATGGACAACCATGGAAGTGGACCTGGGGCGATAGTCTTCCAAATCCCTCCTGTTCCACAATTCTTGGAGGGTACATGTACGTGTCCGTCTTGTACAGCCCAGCCCACATGTTTGCCTACCTTGGCTCGCAGAATGAACCAGGAGTTTGGGAATGAACCTAGACAACCACCCCACCCACCCACACCCTCCAACCTCTCCCTCCATGAACTCTCTCCCTCCCCCCCTTAGGCCCCTTCCCCTCCTCCCAGGCCTCGGCCGCGGCGACGATGGCGCCGGTGCCCTCCGCGCCCTCCGGCGGAATCGCCGGGCTCGGCGGACTCGGAGCGTCGCCCGTGGTCCTGGGCACAGCGCCCTATCCGACGCCGATGAGGCGCCGGTGGTCGTAATTTTGGCTCACATAGCCAGAGGGGGGGGAGGTACTGTAAATCAAAATTTCAGCATGATCATATTGAGAATAATGAATGTGCAATTGCTCGGCCCTTTCTAATGTGGTGACTGGTTCAGCATTGCCTTGTGCTGGTTTAGTATTCGCTCAGCATTGTCAAGTGCATGTTCAGGTATGGGCTTGGGTGGTATGGAGCTTATGTTGTGCCATCATATATAAGATGCGTATACTGCATTACAATCTGTTTGGGTTGGTATACAAGGATCCATACCTCCAAAAACCCATACATGGAAATGCCCTTGATATTGGTTAGTCTTGTTATTGTTTTGGTGGTGGTGGTGGTGGGCGTGGTGGGGGATCAAGGGGTAAGCGGGTGTGGACCCTATCTTGCATTTTGTCGTGTCACTCAGCACTTTATTATGTTGAGATCGGGTACTGACATGTTTAAGTCCGGCCCACTTAGTAAGAACGTGAATGTAGGCCACATCTTCTGCTGCACATCTACCAATCTTTGTTGTCCCGCTTGTAATGGCTATGCTCTACTGCAATTCAAGTTGACGTTCAGCCAGCCTTCAATGCTTCGCGTTGCCATTGTTTGAGGTGGTACCCCACTTTGGGTTTGTTCAAAAGGAAACCAATCATTCCTGAATTGCCCCAATTCTGAGACACACCCAGTGTGCCAACCTGTTTGAGTTTTTGTTTCTTTTTGGGTGATTGCCACCTCGAAGGAAGCTACGTAGTGAACGTGGCAGGATTTCTGAAAATGCCCTCTTGACCAGCATCCAAACAAAAGGGTGGGACCAACTGCCGGACTTGTTGCAACCACTGCTTCTCAATAACATCCACGATTGGTTAGCAAAAAGCCCGTGCTTTTGGTGGTGCCTCTTGATGTTGATGGACATCAACATTGGGCCAGTTTAACGTGATTTGCCGTTTGGTATGGCGTTTATAGGTTGGACATGGGCATGTGTCCACATAGGGGTGCCTCCAAAACGGTGGCCAGGCTTCGTCCAAACCGATCCAATCCCACTCCCTTCAGCGGCTGGTCCCAAACCTTTATGAGGATATTTTGGGAGCGCAGGGTGAGGGCCTGAACAGCCAAAGCAAATGGCCCGAATCTGGCCGTTTGGTTTAAATCCGTCCAGGGTCATCGAGGTTCCAAAGGTGATCACCATTGATCACCTGTTATTTGCAGGTCCTTTGGTCAAGTGAGTTGATGTTGAGAAGGGCTGGTCCTTCGCAGAGAAACGCTGCCCAAGCCTTTGAACTTTGGCCAAGTGCTGTTGGCGATTGCGCCAGTGGGTCACGCTTCCTCCCAGGTTTTCCTCCCAGGTTTTGGAGGCATGAACCAACCCCGGGTTTAGGAGTCCGGACTGTCTGGACTTGGTTGGTTTCCTTGACGAATTGCCCGGACGCATGCCTTGCCGACGCATGCCTTGCCGCCTGTTTCGATTGCAGGGTTCGCAAGCTGCGGGGGGGGGGGGGATACGGACTATAAAGGAGGGTAAAAGAGGCAGCGTTGGCTGGCAAACGATGATGCGAGCTTTTGGCCTGCCCTTTCTGGTTTCTAGTTTTTCCGGCCCCTCGTAGCACACGAGGCAAGAAGTTCACAGGTGTCTTATATTTTCCCTTGGCAAGCTCAATCATGTTTTTGGCCATTTGGATGTGGCTTTCCTTTTGGCGGTGATGTTCACATTGGAAACATGGGTCACAATAAAAGCCTTGACTTGGTAAGCGAAGGGTACTGTAGTTGCCGACAGTCCCAACCAGAAATGCAAAGAACCCTGTCCTGCCCCCTAGCCAGGACAATGCCCCCACGTCGGCGGCGAGAGATTGGCGATATCTACACCTACCCCTGCGATATGCAAATGGGCGTGTCTTGGCATTGTGCGCAAGTTGCAAGGCGATCTGTGGCCTTAGCGTTTGAACACAAACTCGGTGTTGGAGGAATATCCTTTTCTGGACTCTCTTTTGACTTCTTGCTACATTTTGAAGGCTCGCCAAGTATGAGCTAGAAGCAAATCGGTTTTTGTTTGGGGTTGGGGGCAACAGCTGGGCCAGGGCTCTGACCCTTCCGCTTCACGAACCCAAAGACCAGCATTGTCTTCCCTTTGGGTTCCGAAACGATTCGCATGGGAAGGGGAGACCGATAGCCCCCCGAAGTGTCCATGAGAGCGGCTTACTCCTCCAAATGTTCAGACAAGACGATGTTTGGAAACCTGAGGACTACTTTGTGGTTCAAGAACTTCAGACTTTTGGAGCCAAGTTTTGGTATTTCTTAAGATAAATAGGGGACCGCTACAAGGCATGTTTCTTGTTGGCATGATTTTAAACACCGCAATCCAACGGTCATTTTTTGAGAGGCCCCACCGGAAAACCGGCATCAGTTTCATCAGTTTCATCCCATCATTTTCATTTCTTCTTTTGAGAAGCCGCTAACACTCCGCTGCTTGAGATTGGATTCAGAATGGTTGGGTACACTTAGGCCTCTCCGTAAATTTCGAACTGTCGCACGCCCTCTTCAAAGCCTTGCCATTTAGACTTGAGTCTGAGAGCCAAGTGGCCAAGAGTTCGTTCGGAAATTCGGAGTGGGGGAATCCAGTGGCAGCAAATAGCGACCACCAAACACAAAGATCCATTGAGTTGAAATTCAATGACCCCTTATAGGAACCAACGAAACTTTGACAGCTTGAGGGGATTCTGGACACTCGTTCTCGTTTAAGGGCTTGCCTGCCTGACACTGCGGGTGCCATTTGCGCCAGCTTTGAAGGGAAGCTACATGAATCTACAATTTAGAGGGATCACGTTCGATGCCCTCGAGGTGTCCTTTCAGGTGTTTTCGACATTTTTCAGCCATTTCCAGCAGAGATTGTGTGACCATGGTAAGGGGAGTCCAGCGTTTGCAAAGGGTCCAGACTGGAAATGTGTTTGGGAGTGGTGTGTTTGTGGCTGATAGGAGGAACTTTATGACTCTTTGCCGCACGTCCCATCTATCATCAAACTGGGCTTCAAGGGGCAGATAACCTCAGAAACCAGCTGCTGATTCGGGGTGTTCGGCATGTTCGTCCAATTTCCTGAAAAATCTCGTCTGTTTGGTCCCCGAACCAAGCGCGCAGCGAGGTGAATGAAGCTCCAGCCTGTCTGGATTGCGGAAGCACCACGCTGTGTGTTTGCCATCAAGGACGGAGCCCTGGTGAGCCTGGGTTCCTGCCCCTTGAGAATGAAATTCGGCCCCAGAAGGCCTTGATGTTCATCTCAAAGGGGTACAAACCCAGAAAAGTTGCTTGGGATGATGGCAGGTCGGGATTTGGTGCAACTACCATTCAGGCAACAACCAGTTGGCGGTTTGGATTGGGGGTGTGGGGATTTGAACCAATTGTTCTCGGAACCGCTAATCCAAACCACTAATTGGAGGGAAGCTGAATAGAGGAAAAAAAGGTCATCAAAAGAGGCCCGGAAAAGGAGAAGTCCCCTTGGATGGTCGATGGGCTGGACATTATTGCGTGCCCCAATTAGATTGAGGACAAGCCGCAACCCCAAGCCCGGTTTTTGGACTCCCGCTTTCGGGTGCGCGCGACTCAACCATGTACCCCGTGAGCCCGGCATTGAAACTCATAGGTTCTGCAGACAGCTCCCCCTCTCCCGTTGTTTCTTACGGGATTGTTTTGTTGGGAGGTCCTCGCCTTGACGGTTCTGGACAGACGTCGCGGAGACAGACGGTTCCGTGGATTTGGCCCAAAACTGACGAATTTTGCCATTCTCTTGAGTAGGTAGGGCCGGGTAGGTTCCGAAGTGGGGGGTTGCATTTTTGAATTGGTGTTTGCAGCTTTTTTTTGTGGTTTTAAAAGCAACCAGGAGGAACACCAGTTTGGAGGTTTCCTACAAAAAAGACAGTCAAATGGGACGTATCACATGCATCGCACGTCTCAGGCGCCTTTGGCTTCTCAGAGCGCAATCCACGGCATTGGCTTCCCAGCCGGGACCCAGGAGGCGGGCGCGAGAGACCGGAGAGTTCTGCAGCTCGCTTAGCGCCCAGATATGGGAACCGTTCGCTTCTTTCTCAAAGGGGCCCTGCAACAAAAAGGGATCCCAAATTCGCCATGCCTTGTGGGAAGCCAGCTTAAGGAGTCCAATTGGCCATGGGTAGAATTCAAGTATGTAATCAGCCCGTGAAAAGGGAACCGATTTCCGAAGCCCAGCGACGCGAGCGCCCCAAAAAACGGGCGTCTTCCGAAATGCCTCGGCCTCGCAAGAGTACGGCGCCCTCACCGTGGTGTCTGTGTATTCCCGTGCTTTCTCCCAACTCCCAATCCGGGGAGGAGACCACTTGAAACGTGGCCCAAAGAATATCAACTCGTCATTTTCCAGGGACTTGAGGAACACATATTTGGTCACTTCAGGTAGGGATTTCCTTTGGATGCAGAGGCTAAAGTCGATAGTGCCCAAATTCAGCCGGCTGGATTTTTGTTCCCTGAACATGCCCTGGAAAGACGCGACAACAAATCAACATGCAGCGTTGACATGTATATAAGCCACAATCAACACCTGCGTAGATGATCGTAATTTAATACGTGCAGCCGAGCTCTCGACTCTTTACTTTACGTGACCAGGTGTTGGTTGTGACTCGCCTTGTTGTTTTGTTGATTCACTGTGGGCTGCAGACCCGGGTATTTTGCTCATTTGAACGCTACAGAACATGACTTGTTTTAGTGCTCCGACTGGTTTCTTTAAAACTGGCTGCAACAGATGTTGGCGCTTTTGTGTCGGACACGCGGATGGGAATTACATGAAAAACCCTCCTGTGGCTCACGCCGCGAGCTTCCATTCGAAGATCTGAAGATGATTGTGTGTGTTTTTGATCGAAGCTGGGTACCAGAAACCAAGGAGAAGTTCGCACGAACCTAATTACTGTGTGTTCGAGGTCGAGACTGGCAGAGACGGAACGGAGGCGCGCGGGTTTGTCAAGGGCATAGGCCTTCCTTCAGTGCCCCTTTTTTCAGGTGGGTTTCCACTCAAGATCGACCAACCCAGAAACAGGCCAGTGAAGGCTGCAATCCCTGGGTAGAACACAGCATCCGGCTGAAACCGAAACAACCATGGTTGCTCCGAGAGTTAGGAAGTGAGGAAGAAGATAACCAGCCAGGAAGGGGCTGGGAGAACAGCAATAAAAGTCCTTGATTCCCAACCCATTCACACCTAGATATTATGAAGGTATGAAGAGGGGATGAATGGGTTGGAGGTTCAATGACTTCTACCTATCCCTCCCGCTTTCGCGAGTTGTCTCTAAGAACCTATCCAAGATTCCAGATTCTCTATCATGCACCTTTGATTCTCAGGGTTTCATGATCTTCCTTTCACAACCTAATTCTGCATCCATAGAATCCATTTTTAACACCCAAAGGTAACAAAATGGGATTGGTTTCTTTTGGTTTCCCCTTGCCAGGGCCCTTTGTGCACGGTCTGGCAAGTATGACATCAGTTGCAATAGGCCGCCCATAATTTCTCGCACAAATTGCACCTTCAAAAGGAATCTCATTTGCGAGGAAGCTCGGGAACTACTGTGCCATAAGTGATGAAGGTTGGGGAACAAGTTGAAAACCCGGCCCTGCAAGAAATAAACACAAATTTCGAGACCATTGCGGGTGTGGTTAGTTCTTTTTATCCGCCGTACCCTTTCTGACGTGTAACCTGAGGGCCGGTACAGGGAAGGGCCTGTCAGATTCCTGCAGCTGAGATGATACAAAGTGCAAGGGGTGTGCCAAAACTTGACGCGTTGATCGATTTCCAGATGGGTGGGATATTTCTTTGGTCTTTGGCGAGATTCCAAGCCACTCGTGCAAGGAACATGAAGAGAACCAACACAGGGTCCCTGAAAGAATACGTTTGGTCCAATTAAGAGATCACTTGTACCAGCTGATCTACAGGTTTTGCCGCAAAGGGTTTCTTGGATGAACAGTGCGTGCCTTTCTGGCTCCCAATTTGCTGGTTCATGACTGGTTTTTGGCCTTTCTTTTGTTTGCATTGTTGCGTAGTGGAATTCTAAAGGCAGAGGTCCTGGTCCCAGAAGGCTTAGACACTTTGCCATTGTCTTGAGGAGGGGTTGCGACGGGCTTCTCTCCCAACGAATCAAGGGTCGCGTCGTTTCCCTTTGGCTCTGCGGCTTTGTGCTTTTCTGACTGGGGCCTGCAGAAAGGACCTCGCTTCTTGAGTTGAGCATTCGTCACTTGGGAAGACCATTTCAGTGGCCGGCTTTGGTCCAAACCAGTCATGTGGATGTCGTACCTCAGGCGAGGCCAACCCGACGGCGGTTCTGCGGGATCTCATGCAGAACGACGCGGAAGCCGGCCCGGGACTTAGACGCGGCGATTTGTCGGTCTCCTGGGTCCAGAGGATATACATGTTGCAGTTACACCGCCCAAAACAAGCCGATTGAGAGTTTTTCCCATCTAGAGCCGGTGGGTTTTTGGATGTATCCGGTAAGGAACCCTTTTGCTGGGCTTCGCCATCCTTTCCCTGTAAATTCCCTTTTCGAGCGCGGGGGAGGAAGGACGCCCTCCCCAGTTTTTTCCTTTGCACTTTGAAGCTTCGGTCGCTATGAGCCAGAGTCCAACGTATGATTTTGAAGCTGAGGTCGAGGTTGTGGGTTTTTCACAAAGGCATCTCAACAGTATTGAGGCGATGCCGCGGCAGTGGCGGATGCGCTGCACGCCAGCGGCAAGTGCCCGGAAGCCCAAGTTGTAGCAAGCGGATGGCCCAGGGAAACCTCAGCTTCGCCTTTATCTTTTGCGAAGGTACCAGTTTCATGGCCATTGAGTGCCTAAATGAGCTAAACGAGGGAGTCCTCGGAATGGGCAGTGTTTCTTGGGTGTTTCTTGAAAGACAAGGGGCACCCTTCAAAGAAAAGCATTCGATTGAGATCCACTGTGCCCCCTGTCCGGTCTGAAAGGCGGAGCGACAAATGAAGCCGAGGCAAGCCGTGCCTGGAACTTCTGCAGACCAAGTCCTGCCGTGCCGGCGCCGAGTGCGACTCGGGCACAAATCCATGACCAAAAAAAGAGAGGGTAGAAACATGGTTTAGGCTCAAGCTAGAGCCGGAAACCTGTGCTTCGCGTACTAGACTTGTACAACAAAGTTGTGATTTCTCAGCTGGAGCTGGAAACCTGTACTTTGCGTACTTGTTGCTTTGCAGGGCTTATTGGCAGCGCATGGAGATTGGGGAAACCCCTGGTAGGCGAATTGCCCGAAAATTGGATCCCAGAGTCCGCAAAGTAGGATTCCTCTAGACACGATGGCTTGCAGGGTTTCATGTCCATCAGGGTAATTGGGACTCCATTTGTACTTACAATCCTTTAGGAACCATCACCCTGTGAAAGCGTGTGTGCCTCCCCAAGTGAGATGAAAAAGGTACTTGGGCGGAGAAATGCTTGAACTTTAAGCCCTCTAATTCTCCAACAGTGAGCCCTGGGTATGTGATGGGCTGCCCCACAAACCTCCTCCACAGTCTGGAGGGCTTATTAGCCTAGGTGTAGCTTACACCACCCAGGAGCGGTTGTTTGATTGTCACCCCGAGCGTGATCCCTCCTCCTTGCACCTAAGAATCCGTAGGATTCTCACATATTCTCACTACCCCCAGAGCCTCCACCACCCAAAGCACCCAAAAACCTCGCCCAATTTTGGGCTTGTGCCATTTTTTTCGCATTCCAAGTTACTTGTGCCATTCTTTTGCCGGGCATGGTCATCAACCCCTTGGGGACTTTGGGGCAAACAGAGCAAGTTGGTGTCTTTCAGGAAGCCAAGCCAGTTCAGTACCCCTCAACTGTTTGCCAATTGTTTGGTGGGTTCTCCACTCAAAAAAGGGAACCCCCAGAAAGGGGCTGTTTTACCAGGGTCGCTCAGCTGGGACACATGGAGTTGGCGTGTTTTTGCCAGGCGCCTGAAGAATGTGGGATTTGTTTATCTGTTTTGGCCGGACGTGGTTTTGGGGTTCGTTACCCAAGGGAGTCACACTTTAATTGTTGCTTGCTCCTTTGCACCCCAGAACCGCCCAAAGACATCTCCCTCAACCGCTACGGCCTTACGTACTATATAGTTGGCCCCAAGGAGTATTCCACTCTAACCCTTGAAAGTGCAGTCTTTGGGGATTAAATCAAGTACAGACTTCTCAAAAGAACCACACCTGCAGCATGTCAAGGGGGCCCTTTGTTAAGGGGGCCCTGCTGCTTCCCCAAACCTTTTTTGTTTGCCTCCAATTTGCCTTTTGGTTTGCGGGCACAAACGCAGGCGGGGGTCGCAAAAACCCGGTCCTCAAAATGGGGCCCAACAATTAGAATGGGGTTGTGGGTACTATTAAGCCAAATTAAGCCACGCTCAAGGGCCAAGTGTGTCTTAACTTTGCCCTTCATAGAAGTTTGAGCAGCACCCAATTCACCCGCGTTTCATCCGCCTTAGGCGAGTTCTGCCACCTCTGCGTTGTTGCCCCGAGGCGCTTTGGTGCGCGGTAAAGTGGGGTTCCTAAGGTTGACCGGTGAACTGGGGGGCGAGCCCCGCCCCACCCTGGTTTGGGGAAGCCGCGGTTAGAGAGTTAAAAAACGTATCTGGGGTCGTGGAGTTGCAACAGCAGGATCGTGGCTCTTTTGGGGGTGAGCTGGTGATAAACCAAGCAGTGAGCGTCAGCGTTGCCTTCCGGAACATCCAAGTAGACTCAGCATGTCGACGGCGGGTGAATGCCTCATGTTAGCGGACGGCTTTGCAATCAGCTGCAGAACTGAATGCAATATGCTGTCGGATGATTTGCACATGTTGTTCACGAGCTCTTGGAAAACGAGCTCACCCCAGAGGCTGGTTCCTTTCCTGGGGGTCCTTAGCGAAGTTTGTGAACTAAGTTTATGAATCATTGCAATCAACTTTCCCAGGGTGGTATTTGCAGCCAGCATTAAGTATGAAGGAGACATGCCAACAGTCGAGGGGCAGGCCGGTGGCAGCTATCCCTACCGCCTCTCGTGGGAGGATCCCCAACGTCCTCGCCTGCCTGATGCTACCTGTCGATATACGATAGTCGTTTGGCGATGTTTGATGCCCAGTTGGGGATCCTCCCACCAGCTGTTCAGTGGATTCCACCCTCTGAATCCCATTTTGGGATCATGCCATGTTTTCGGGGTCGTGGGTTTACCTATCTTTCTAGGGGGTAATTCCCCATGATGTTCAACCGAGATTGATTGCAAAACACGGGTGTTTCCATTGCAGGTCTTAATGCAGTTTACCAAGCCTGAGAAAAGTCTCTTTCATTTCCTCGGGTATCCCAACTGGTGTTAGCAGAATGGTCTCACCAAGCATCAAGTCCAGGAAGTTCTTTGAGCTCAACTGATTGGAAGTTGTTCAGCGCGGGTTCTCGTTGTCACGTTGGGGCTCGAATTCTGGGGCGACTTGCCCCATTTCCAGGAAGTCTTCTTGGAAGTCTTGGTGCCAATCACGTATGCTATGCTCATTTCAATTGGGACCCGCGCCGCCCAGCTCGCTGAGCCAGGAGAAAGAAGATCAACAACATGTCGCTGAAAAAGCGGGATTGAGATGATCGGAGGGCCGGGGGGCATGCGTTGCATGCCCAAGCTCAGGCCCACTTGGGGAATACGAACCTCACCCCAAAGCAAATCGTTGCTCTGTTTTGCGAGCACTTCCTGAAGCTCAGGCACGTAGTTTCAAACATTTTTGAGGCAGAATCCAACCTGCAGTGGACTGCCCCTCCAGTTTCCCTTGAAAATGAATAGCACAACGGTGTGCTTCATTTCCGGCCACTGAAGTTTTGCGCTAGATGGCAAGTTTTAAACTGATTTGATGCGTTGTTCTGCTTGTCCGAAACGCAAGTAGGATGACTGGTGGTCTGGCATTGAATTTAGTTGGCAAGCTTCAAAAGATGCAATCAGCTTTGAGGTATGTTTCAGCCTGTCCGGAGCTCAAGTGGATAATTCAAGTCTTCCCTTCCGCCCACTAACATGGAATCCACCACCGGGTCTCTTTTTTAGAGGAGATTTGTGTTTCAACCCCCCCTCCCTCCGTCAGATTCCATGTTGGTGGATGCGGGCAACTTTCAGATACGTTTAGTCTTCAAGTCTTTTTGGTAGCCAAGTCATGGCACACATGAATAGCTCAATAGGAGGGTTCTCAAGCTCTCTTTTGAGGCTCCCACGGCTCCGGTTGCAACCGAACCCGGGCGGCACTTGTGCCGCCCCAAACGGGACTCAGAGAAGCGCTGCCCCTGTGGGGCCAAAAAAGATCAGCGCTAGGTGGGGTGATTTTCGGTGCGTGGCAGCGCGATCAAAGTGGGCTCGCTTTTATGGCCAGACCAGGGAACTTTTTTCAGGATCTATGTCAACGTAGGGCCGGATAGGCGCCTGAATATCGCAAGTCACTGGCCACGAACCACAACGGTAAACACGAGGGTCCTTGTTCTCTGCCAGGGTGGTCCTTTCGGACTAGTGGACCTTGTTGAACAGGATTGGGCCCCAAACAAGTGCAGGTTCCCTTTCGGAGATATGCCACGGCCAAGTTGTTTTCTTAAAAAGGAGGCAACATTGGCAATTTGAACGGTTTCTTCTCCACTCAAGTGAGCCAGAGATAGCCAAGGCTACCGTATGTAAAGAGACGAATCTGTCGTTGCGAAGAGAACCATTGGCCTATCCTCGAAGGGCGTAAGGGCGCTTATGCACACAGTTCTATTTGCACAGCTGTTGACTTGGAATCAATTGGGGAACTGGGTCCACCCCCAAAACAAAAATGATAAGTATAGACAGTATAGACAAACAGAACAGCACTTCGGTTGGTGGCTCATCGATTTTAAAACACGCACCTATGATACCTATGATATTAATTCTTGATTTTGTATGGGGGTGAAGGGGTGACGGGCGTGCCAAAGCAAATAAGGAGTGCATAAGCGATTTCGGCCGGTCAACCCCCCCAGCAACCAGTGGCAACCGTGTTTGTCGCCTTTAAGTGCAAATCTAGGCTTGGGGTTGGAAAAACAGGATGCTCGCTCACGACCAGCACATCCGGACTTCGGTTTTGTTCCTGCCTAGGACCGCCTAGGACCCTTCGGGCTGTTCTGGAACTCTACGACAGGGGGCCTTCAATTTACTTCTCTTGGGACCTTCAACCGTGATATTGGCACCCGGCAGTGAATGCCACGTGTTTAAGGGGAAATCCAGTGACCCCTGCATGACAAACATGTCGCTTACTGCTTAGTGACACCATCCGGTGAGAAAGTGAAGCTTTCATTTGTGGCGCATTTTCGGGATGTTTAAGGGTATACTTGGGAATCGAAGGGGCGGCTACTTTTGGTTGAGCTGGCTGCGGCCAGTTTGGGCATGTTGGGTTGGGTAAGACTATCAACTTGATTGTGTCTTTTTGGGAGTACAGAAAAGCCCGTGGAGCCGTTCTATGAACCCCTAAGAACCTTGCTAAAAGTGGGCAGGCCTGATTTTTTTGCTCCCTGTAGTCAATTCGCAAGGGTGTAGCACTCCAAACTTTGACATGCCCTTTGGTTCCCCCAATCGCTAGGGAAAGCGAGTTGGCCAAATGAGCAGCGTTTTTTAATCAAATGAAAGGGTTTATACAAAAAGGGAACTGCATGTACTTTGCGGAGTCAATCCTGGTTGGGGGCGTAGGCTCGCGTAGGCTTCAGCGCGTAGGCTGTTGTGTCCCCCTCGCGTAGGCTTTTCGCGTAGGCGTTTGTTGAACAAATCATGACTCAGTAATGTTTGCCAAGTATAAATTAATTTGCTTCTTTTGCCTTCCTTCTGTTTGTTCTGCAGTCTTCGCGTAGGCTCCGCGTAGGCCCCGCGTAGGCATTCGCGTAGGCTTTCAAGGCATTTTGGGTACGTAGACCTTTTCTGGCATCGAAATCCTTGGACAGATGCGGGGCTTCTCACTTGTACTGCAATTCTGATCTTGGAGCCGGAGCTGCCAAAACTGCACTTGTACTGAAAAGTTGCGATTTCCCAGCTGGAGCTGCCACAGTGCACTCCGACACTTGAACTCAACAGTAGGCATTCGCGTAGGCACCTGGAAGCTGACTTGTGCTCGCGTAGGCACCCCTCGCAGGCCGCGTAGGTTTGCGTAGGCCTTCGCGTAGGCATGCAAGTAGTGTATAGGCCTCGAACCACCAAAAAAAACACTACTCAAATCCAAGTTGCGCACGGTATTTGAATCCACCTGATTGCACCGCTTGGCCAACGCATGCCAACGCGTTACCTGTTGTTTGTTGCTTTGGGTGTTGGAACCGGGACTTCCCTGTGTCCGGTTTGCCCTCGTGGTCTGGCCAGATCAGCCCACTGCCGACCTCGGTTTCTCAGCTGCTCCGTGGGCCAAACGCTAAACGCGAGCAACGGCGCGCATCGGCTTAAGGTTGAGAGGTCCGGTGGTGCCCTTTTTCATTTGTTCATTTTTTTGTTTGGAGGCTACCCTTTAAGTTTAACTGCCTAAACAACATGGCGCATGTTTTTTGTTTTTGCCTGGAGGTCTGGGTTCTTTACTTCATGAACACATGTAGCAACCTCAAGGGTATGCGACTTCACCCAGGATGAAGGCGTTGTGTTTGTTGAAATGATGCCGCGTTTCTAGTTGCTGAAGGATCAGGTGAGCAGTTTCGACTACCACTATTGCCAAAGAGTGAAGCGTGTTTTTATGCCGCTGCCTTTGGCGCTTAGTTCCTAGAAAAGTTGGAAAGGCCATAACGCAGCACACGTGACGATAGGGTCCTCAAAGCGGCCTCTATCTATGTGCAACTCAGCAATATTTGAGATAGGTGGCATGCATTGAGCCTTATGAATAATGGAAACAGCCACATGAACTGGTGCAGGATGGTGCAGGATTGTGTCCATCAACAGCAGGGTGTGCGAGTTAAACAATCACCAGCAATGGTTTGACTGCAAAGCTCGGACATGATCTTTTGGGAGTTCGTCTGAATTTTCGGGTGGGGGGGGGTGCAACATAAGGCACAGAACTAGCATACTAGGCACCGTTCATCCTATGTCAGTGCCTGTGAATGTGGCTTGTGTTTATCGGAGTCTATGTCTATGTTCACGCGGCCGGCGCGTGGATGCTGGATGTAGCGCTCAAGAGCCCTGGGCGCAGGCTCAGACGCCACGAGCGAATGTCAGAAATGGCGGATGCATCTCTGGAGCTGCAACCGGGGTCCCTGCATTTCTCTTTTTAGTGGTATTGCAACATCACCTGTTTAGCTGAGTTTCCTTTGGGTGGTGTTTTGAGGGGACTTTTAGGGAATTCTGGGCAAGGCGAATTCAATTCAACCATTTGACTTGTTGACATTTTGGCAGGCTTGCCCCAGGTTACCCAGTTGTTCAGTGGATTCCACCCTTTAGGTCGCTCTTGGTCTGATGTATTCTGGATGCAACGGTGTTAAATAATGTCCTTAGTTTAAGCTTTCATCGAGTTTCTGAATTTGCCCCTTTCACAGAACTGGGCCGGGCCTAGCTACGCTACCAATTTGGCTTGATTGCGGGCTTCTATGGGGCCCACGAATGAGGGATATAAGCTTTGTGGTGGCTCAAGCAGCGTCTTTGCTTGTTTGTTCCTTGGCTGTGACGTTTACGCAGTGATGTAGGGCACCTTAAAGAAGCCTGATTGTTGAGCATCACAGGGATGCAAAGGGTTCAACGAATGTGTTTGGTTGTGTTGTTGTGCTTTGTTTTGTCTGTTTCTCCAAGGGCCAATCGCAAAGCCGCAAAGACAAAGACATGGTGGAACTCCCTCGTGCGTGTCGGGAGCAGCCATGTACCCTGCAACACCTGGTGCTTGGCATACGGATATTTGGCACAATGTTTGTTTTTGCCGCGGTTCCTTTGTGTTGGCTGTGAGTTCAGGAGAATGTTCAAGTCTTCCGACGAGCGTCAGATGTTGTGCTCAGTTTGCGGTGTAATTTGGAAAGGTTAGAGGCCTATGACAGGGGCTACTTGCTGCCGCACTTCGGTTGACACAAGCTAATCCAAGATGAAGCGGTTGCTTACTCTGAGGAGTGTGATTTGTCAATTACAGCTAATTTTCCCAGATGGCTCCCTGGCACTTGCTCTCAATCACTTGTTCTGAATTGCTGCCGGCCGTTTGAGACCTCAAGTTTAGTTTCTTGGGTGACGCACCATGGCGACAAACGCCGCCCGCATCTGCAAATGTGCAAATTGCTGGACTTTGTAGTTGGTGTCAGAAACGCGAGAAAGACAACGCTCCAACGGCCCTTTTGATGTTCAACACTTTGTTGTTCTTGGTATGTGTTGTTTGTTGGTGTGATTGGATGGATTGATTGATTGGATGGATTGGATTGCATTGCATGGCATTGGATTGGATTGACTGACTGACTGACTGACTGCTTGACTGAGTGATTGTTTGATTGATTGATTGGATTGATTGGTTGATCGATCGATTGATGGATCGATCGAATTGATTGATTGATTGATTGATTGATTGATTGATTGATTGATTGATTGATTGATTGATTCATTGATTCATTGATTCATTGATTGATTGGTTTAATTGATTGATTGATTGATTGATTGATTGATTGATTGATTGATTGATTGATTGATTGATTTGATTGATTGATTGATTGATTGATTGATTGATTGATTGATTGATTGATTGATTGATTGAATTGATTGATTGATTGATTGATTGATTGATTGTTTGATTGATTGATTGATTGATTGATTGATTGATTGATTGCTTGATTTGCTTGATTGATTGATTGATTTGATTGATTGAGTTGATTGATTTGATTGATTGATTGATTGATTGATTGATTGATTGATTGATTGATTGATTGATTGATTGATTGATTGATTTGATTGACTGAGTTGATTGATTGATTTGATTGAATGATTGATTGATTGATTGATTGATTGTATGATTGTATGATTGTATGATTGATTGATTGATTGGTTGGTTAGGTTGGTTGGTTGATTGGTTGAATGGATGATTGATTGACTGATTGATTTTATTTGATTTGATTGATTGATCGGTTTGATTTTTGAATTGTTTTGATTGTTTTGATTGATTGATATGATTTGATTTGATATGATTTGATTGACATTGGTTGGTATTGTTTGATATGATTTGATTTGATTTGATTTGATTGATTTGATTGGATTGGATTGGATTGGATTGGATTGGATTGGATTGGCTTGTGTTGTTTTGATTTGAATTGATTAGATTTGATGAGATGACTTGAATTGATTTGATTGGATTTGATTTGATTGAATGAATGCATTAATTAATTAATTAATTAATTAATTAATCAATTAATTGAATTGCATTGATTGAATTGATTGCATTGATTGAATTGATTGAGACGAGAGGCTGGCTTCTTTGCTTTGTCGCGCGTGAAGCTATTTGCCCTTCCGCAAGTGTTTGCGTGTATGTTGTTTTCCCCATGGCCACTGGGAAAGTGAGCAACCAGGAGAAAACCTGTGCATGAGGTAAACACAAAGCTGTGCATGAGCTTCGTCACCGCTGCTGGAGGGCCGTTTTTTTGGGGGGGTTGACGGGGAAGTATAAAGTTTGGGAGTCCTAAGGAGTGGTTTGCCACTTCTGTTGGCACCCGGACCAGATGCAACAAGAACTTAGCGAAGCCATCCTGAAACCCAACCGTCGCGTGGCGCAGAGGGATTCAAAGGCAACCCGCTGACATGCCTTCAGAGCACGAACCGTTGAAAACTGGCCAATGCCTAGTGCCAGTCCTGGTTTGATTCACCCCTTTCATTGCCATTTCCCATGCGCAATGCGGATTTCTTGGGTAAAAGGGACAGTTCCTGATCCAGGGGAGCTGGAAGCGCTTTGAGCTGGAATAAGGCGACCCCGAAGAGGGTTTACGGGCTAAAGCCCCGAAACCGGGAACCCGAGGCCGAGGTGATGCCGCAAGCGCTGCCGCTTGGACGCAGTCAAAAACCGGTTTCTTGGACCGGGACCCTGCCATTGTCCAGCTTTTGGCAAGCTTGCCTGCAGTTAGGACGAGCGCACCATGGTGAAGGTCCATAATTTGGGGCTTCCTTTTCCCGGTAATAGAATGTTGTGAACATTGTAGATAGTTCCCTTCTAGGCTCACTCCTCCAAATGTCTACGCGCTTACAGCGTTGTGCGGGGGTTCTGGACAACACATTTCAAACAGGGTCCACGGGCAGGATTGCGGCAGACCTCAGGCCGGTATGCGTATAGGGTACTGAAGATACTTTCCACCCATACCGACATGTAATTTCCTTGAGGCTTTGGCCAGATTACCTTGAACTTCCGTGGGTCAGTGCGTCTCATTTTGTTGAGGGGGAAATGTCAGGGGTTCTGTGGCAGCTCATGCAAACTGACCGCAACAGGGTGATGTAACCAATTGCTGGCCGTGAAGTTGTTTGTCTTCGTGGAGACGCATGGTGCGGAAAGCACTTAGACGTTTCGACTTTGATTGTGCCTGGCTTGAGTTATATAATCCTCACCTCCGCCCAAGCACGCTCTCCCCTGGTTCGCCAGACCTAAGCACAATGGGGCTCATCGACCTCTACACGCTGAATGCTTTTCATATGAACAATGTGCAGTGCTGACAGGCTTGCCTTTTCTTTTGTGGCGCAGTTCCCTTGAACAGCAAGGGCCTGTGGACTACCTCAATCACCGGAATCACAACTTTTTTGTTGGCGGGCGAAACCCCGGAAAGGGTGTTTTTTTTTGCCTAGCCCTGGGACAGGGCTAACCCTGGCAGGTGGTTGATTGGTTGGTTGGTTGGCTGGCTGGCTGGCTGGCTGGCTGGCTGGCTGGCTGGTTGGTTGGTTGGTTGGTCGGAGGCTCGGTGGGACAAAGGTTTGGGATGCGTTCAGGGTGGGTTTAGGGTAGGTTTGGGGTAGTCCATTTCGGATAGCTTCAGGCCCGGCATCGTTTTAACATCCTCAGCATCGTTTTCAACATCCTCAGCATCACCAGGTGTTGGTTTAGTGCTGGTTTATGGTGGGGCTTCTTGGGGTTGGTCTCGGGTAGGTTTAGGGCTGGTTTCGGGTGGGTTTAAAATTGGCTGCAGCCATGGATTTGCTTAAGCCAACTTAGGTGGTTTAAGGTAGGTGCCACCCACCACCCGGGCCAACCTGGAAGCCACCTGGAAGCCACCCTAAACCCAGCCTAAACCAAAACCTGGTGATGCTGAGGATGTTGAAAACGATGCTGAGGATGTTAACCGTTAGTGTCTCCTTGCGTGCACGCCAGGCTATGCCAGGCTAATGCCAGGACTATGCAAAAAAAAAGAAAAGCACCTCAGCCGCGACCCCCTTTTTGGGACGAGCTGATTCAGACCATAGGACATGCTCTCGCCATGGCTCCGCTCACTAGGGGTCTGAGACAGTTTTTGCTACGTCCAAGTCTTCCTTCGAAGCAAAGCCTTGCTTTGAGTTTGGTCAATGGGAGGCACCCAAATTATATCCTGGTCCTCCTGACCGGCACGCAAATGGGTTCTGCACTTGGACGCTGGGCGTGGAGGAATGCGCACTTGGACGCTGGGCGTAGAGGAATGCGCAATATCACCCCCCACCACCACCAGGCGAAGGTGTTCGAGCAAAAGCTCGTTGGGTTTGGTGGAGAATCCGTTTGACCGACCGGCAGTGGTATTTGCTTCATGTCTAGCTGCACCTTGGGGAAATGGAGGTTTTGGATGTTTAGGCAAGCCTTGTTTGTAAGAAACTTTGTTGCGGAAGGTCACCGGTGAGTTTCTGAATAGCCTTGGGACAATGCCGCGAACTTGAGATTTGAGGGCAAAAGGGTCATCAATATTCCCAACCATTTGGCACATTTTTGGTGCAGGTTCATTTCGGGGGACGGGGTGTGGGGCCGACTCGCAGTGACGGACCGATACCAGGCGATGGGCCGATGAGCCAACCAGGCACATGTCTGTTCGGCGGGCGCAAGTCAGGTCGCCGCTTTGTTTAATGAATTTAAGGTTCGACTGGCTCCAAATGGACACTTCCCTCCCCGGCCCGCTTCAAGGCCTTTGGTCGAATGACTTACTGTAAAGAATCTGCAAAGACTTGCAGGGTCTTTATCTCAGTTCCGAAGTGTCCAGACTTGACATGTTTTAGGAGTATTTTTTGTAGTTAAAACAGCAACACTCAGACTTGTGGGCCAACCCATTCAGGAAAAACAAACGAAGAAGTCTCTTTCAGATTTGGTGTTGGAACGGGATGTTTGCGTTGCATGCTGCAATGCTGGGATAGTGGGTTGTTTGCAGCTCCCTTTGAAGGCGGCCATCGAAGGGTGACCTTCGTCCACTGGAAATTGAGGGTCTGGGCCAGTCGTGGAAGTGGACGTGGGCCTTTATGGGCACGTCCCAGCCCTGGTTGGGCCCTTTTTGGTTGCATGCAAAACCTATCCTCAAGGCACAAACGGGCTTTTGAAATTTGATACCCTCCCGGTTGTCGCACCTGATCCAAGACAACCTAGATCCAGTTGTTTAGCAGGACCCGTAGAATCTGCTTCTCTTGGTGGTTCCCACTTGTTGCCCGACGAACACCCAAGACTGTCGGTCCGAGCCTCTAAGTCTAAAAGGTGTCACCACAACGGACGTTTGACTTTTCCAGTCACCACAACGGACGTTTGACTTTTCTAGACCCTTCTAAACTTTCTATTTGTATATTACTCGCTCCTTTACTTTTGGGAAGATGCACCTCTTTCCGGCAGGACGGCTTCAGCTGAGGAGGAGGCGAAGTGTGCCGCTGGGCAGCAATTGTCAAAGCCAGACTTGACTGCCATGTTTTTGTTTTCTCTAGCCAGCAAGTTTGAATTCTTTGCAGGCCTCAGTCTTGCCAAGTTCTGTGCCCTTGAGCAATTGGAGGCCAGAGGCCTTTCAGGCCAATGAGATCCAGAACTCGGGATTGATCATGGAACTCCAAGTCGTTTTTAGCACTTGTGGTGTTTGCGCGTGGCTCCTTGGGCTGGTGGCACCGCACTTTGAGCAAGGTCCTGATTAATGCGTCTTTCTTGTTAAAATCTGGCTGGGTGGCTGCGGTTGCTCGATTTAGATTTCACGAATTGTGAGTTTTTTTGGTGTGCAGTTGTAGGTTTTGCAGGGAGGTTTCACTTCAGCAGTCAATTGTTTTCAGAGCTGGGCTCAATTCAAAGTCGCATTGGCAAAGCCTTCTGGGTTGCTGGCCGGGAACTAGACATTTATAAAGATGCCCTTGTTCCTCTATGTGCCTCTGCGGTTGTTATTCTCTGCGTTTTCCCAACTATGCCTTGCCTTGTGTGTCAAAGAAAAGGCCAACCCAAGAAGGGTATGAAGGGAACACTGTTGAACAACGCGACAGCGGGAAACACCAGGTGCACGTTCCAATCTTGCAAAGGAGCCCCGAGAGCCTGGGCGTCAAAAGGTCTATGGCCTGTAAACGGTTGTTTCCCGAGGATCTGCATAGGGGCTCAGCAGCCTCAGCTTTCAGCATCTTCAGCCTATCTCGCAAGAAAGCGTTTGGGGAGGGGGGAAGTGGCGCTTTGGCAGTTCAGCATTCACAGCCGGAAAATGAGCACGGGACAAGGTTGAAACACGAGACTGTTGTTGTGATGAAAGAAACTGTGGAGGGGCTGGGGAAAATCCCTTGGCAGTGCTGTGGATGGCCACGCCAGGCAAGGAACCTTTACGCGTCCTGGGCTCCAGGGGCAAATGGTTTGGAGTTGCGTGTCAGAAAGCCACGAGGAGATGGACTTTGTTTCAGGACCCACATTTAGTAGCCAGGTGTTCTGCAGGATGGTTTGGCTTTTGGTAGAGGACTGAGTTGATATTTGATCAGTTTCCTTATGGAGTTGGGCTGATGATGAAACCCGATGCCTGGCTTGGAGTTTACCCATCATGATGGTTGTCATGGGGTCCACACACTAAAGCCTGAATAGTGTCATAGCTGTGGAAAACACGCTTCAAAGTGACAAAGTGGTCATGGAAGCATGTTCCCACAAACATGTCATGGGTCAAATTGAACATGTGGGGTCCTCAAAGTAATTGTTGAGTCGCGACGCTTGAAGTTTAAACCACCATGAGGGTAACTTTGCAACTTCGGCCCAGGGTGAGGTAAACTTCCATGGACCCAGATACCTTCTTTGATGTAACGTTATGTAAACTTTAGATCCAGGTACTGGTGGTTTGCCCTCCTTTTCCCCAGCTTCGAAGCTTCGACTCGGCCGCGAGGCCACGATCCCCTCGACTCCCGCCACCTGCGCGCCGGAGCAGCCCGAGCACCCCGAGGCCTCGGAAGAGGAGGACGGGGGCGGAGGGCTCGTTGCTCTGAGGGGAGCAACGGCTTTGGGAATGAACTGAAACACTGGACCTGTCTCTGCTTAAATGTCATGACCTGCTGCAGGAACTTTCCTTCCAGCAGAATCAGAACCAAAGCATAGCCTGTGCCAAAGAGTGAGGTGTGCTTTTGTTTTGGTTTTCTCCGCCGTCTCCCATCCAAACTTTCCGCTCTTTGCCGGGAATGAACTAATGGATCCCTTGGGAAAGAAGGGTATATCCCTTTAAAGGAAACAATGCAGGGGGATGGTTCCTCAATGCCCTTCTGAGAAGCAGCAAGTAAATGCCCAGTTGCCTCAGGGCACGCTGGCAAGAAAGCAAAGTGCTGGTGGTCGGGTGAAAGTGGCCCGCACTCCCGCCATACTTTCCCACCAGAGGACTGTGCCACCTATTTTTAGCTTGGTGTAAATGCTCAGTGGCCGTAGTTTCTGTTTGAAGGTTTCACTTTGGACTCAGCCAGCAAATAAGAGGTGCAAAGGCCTTTTACCATGCCAACTGAGATGTTTGAAAGTTGTCATGCGTATAGGTTATGTTTTGTTCACAGGGTCTCCCACCCATACACATGGAAGTGCTCAGGGCCCCTTGCACGGCAACTGTCAGTATGGAAGGAGTTTGCTCACTTTTCCTGGGGGTGCAGCAGGTACATAGATTTGTGTGTGTTTGTTTGTGCTTTTCTTTCTCTTTATTTTTAGGGGAGGGTTGGCTCACTCTGTCGGAGGTTTTCTTAGAGGGAAACAACAAGTTTGACACAGATCCCGAGTGCATGTCTACCTACCTGTTTGTAGATACATACGTACTATATATATATACAACCCTGGTACTTGGTTGGCCCTTCGGTTGTGGCTCCCCATGACGTTTGCAACATTGGCGCGACCACCGAAACAATCGATTCTCCCATTTTCTGATGAAACAAGTTCTCCTTTAGCAAAGAACTGGCTCAATAGCCAGGTTGTTTTCTTTGGTCTGTTGCTTGGTTGGTTGGTCGGTCGGTCGGTTGGTTGGTTGGTTGGTGCTTGGGGAAGCAGGTTCCTTGATTCTTTCCCTCGAGGATGCGAAGGCTTTGCCCTCGGTGGGCTCCCAGCGGCACGGGAGCGGCTGCTTGCCCTGTGCCTGGTTCTGGAGCCTCTGCGCGCACGGGTTTGGGTGCTCCTTTGGACCTCCGGGCACCTCCAAAGAGCTTGGTTTTCCTTAGGTTTCCTAGAGCCAAAGGATGGCGCCAAGTCCCTGGACGTTCTGTAGACCAGTTCAGACGAAAACACTTGTAAGTGAGCTTGTTTTGCGTTGTTTTGACCGCCCTATTGCGGTTGCAAGTCTAAGTGGGCTTCCTTTCGCGACGACAGTTCAAGGGGTCACCAAGGCACATTTTCCAAACTCCTAACATGCCCCCGACCTTTTTTGGGTGGATGTCCAGATTTTGTCTTGTGTTCTGAAGCTTTTGGGAGGTCCAATCAATGTTAGCTTGGGATTATGCAATCCGGACGACCATGCCATGCCACTGAAATGGGAATCACCCCGGAGCATAGTATTCGGATGTATCCAAAATCGACATTATTTCGCCCCATTCACCCCGGCTTTACAGGTTTGGTGGGGGTTTGACCCTTAAATTCACCCGCGAGAGTGTGTTTCAAGCATTACCTGAAAATGCCTAAGCATTACAACCAGGTACTTAACCACGTGCTATCAAATTACTGAACCAGCACCCCATGAGTCTCAACCATTACCACATGTTGAAGCATGCAAAACACCGTCAAAACGCATCTCTTTAGGAAGGTCCCTTTGAAGGATGCCTAGACAGTTCATACATGTACTTAACCATGTGGGTGGTGCCTTTTCCGATTACACCCTTATTTGTGGCTTCAAAAAAAGTAGTAAGGGGGTCTAACCACGACAAGAGGAACAAGAACAACGACATAACAATGAAATGGCCTTGCAGGACACAGGATGAAGGGAGGATCAAGGGGAAATGAAGAGAAGCATCAAGAAATAGCATCGATAGGAAAACGGAGAAAACCCGATAAGGAGAAATGAAGGGGAATTGAAGAAGAAATGAGAAATGAATGGGAAAATCAAAGAGACGGGGGTCCTTCCGCTATAAGCGTTACCATTTCCTACCGCGACAAAGAAGGACAGAAACCGCGATAAGAAACAAGCAATCTAACAGCGAGTAACCAAAAATACGAAAACACGATAATACGTTATAAAAGGGAAATGAAGAGGAAATGAAGCAGAAATGAAGTCATCAGGCAAACCGTTGCGCTATGTTTCTTTTGGGGGGATTCTGAAAAAGGAGCTCCCCAGGGTAGGGGTCCCTGGCCTTCGCCAGGAAGCCACAGGGCTGCCTCAACGGCGCCGCCTGCCTCCGTTGCCACCTGTGCCCTGCCGGGGAGCTCAAGCGCCGCAAGGGCGAGCAGAAGGCGGCCTGCGGCAATGGCGGGCGTGGAGGTATCCTGTTTGGGTCCGCAAAACGAAGCAAAAGGGACACAACAGGCACACCTGAGGCTTAAAGCTCACCCATGATGAAGGTCCTTCACTGGAGGGGGTCCTTCAATTCCGGTTTGGGACTTTCAGCAGTTTGCACCAGAAAATACTGTGTCAGGGCCACTATTTGTGATACCGGGGATGTTAATGCCCTGTGTGTGTGTGTGTGTGTTTGTGTGCGCGCCAACCTGTACTGTTTGTTGTCTCAATCACAGAAATGGGGTAACCAAACTACAAATTGTGAACCAGGGATAGGCCTCTGTTGCTGTTTGTCCCACAAAGGCGGCCAACATCATAGGGGACAATCAAGGATATTTATCTATATACATATATATATATATATAAACATGTATATAATGCATATACATATGTACATATGTAACATATGTATGTTTGTATAATACATCTATATCTAGTTTCCGACATGTGAATTTCAGGACTTCATGTTTTGGTTTGTTGGTGGCCGGAACTCGGCAGGCGAAGCGCGCTGCAGCCCGGGCGGAAAGCCCGGACAGCGATGAGGAGCAAGAAGCACAGAGCGAGTTGCCCTCTGTGGGGTCGCGGCTTCATGCCACAGGCTGATGGGGGGCGTGGGACGGCGTGGGCATACACAGTGTTTCGCAGCCCCCCCCCACCCGTTTTGGTCGCTTTTCGGACGGGGTCGCTTAAAGTGGCTGAATTTTAAGGGGTTCTCAAATTTTATTTTGGGGTGACTTTATCTTTGTACCACCACTTAGAATGCAATATTGATGATGTCAATGGACAGGGCAAAGCGAAACGAAGACAAATTTGAACCGTGGCCAGGTTCTGAACTCAACTGCCTTTTTCACCAGACCAGAAGAAAACCATGCCGGGCCAATGTTCAGGTGGATGATGTAACAACCCTAAGGCTGGAGCCATGACTGCAGCGTTCGAATCTGTTTGTTTCGGCGAACCAAAGCAAAGAGTTGCCACGGTGCCACTGTTGGAAAGCTCTACATGTCTTGTACAAATGTATATATTTGTGTGGTGATGGTTGGCATTTGTGCTCTCCCTCTCTCTTCTTAGCATGTGCAGCTTTTATTATTTATGTTTTGCTCTTTATGTACTTTGTGCTTTGTCCGTGTTTCTGTTTATGTGGTTCTTTCTTCAGTTATTGTTGTTTGATGGCTTATCAACTGTGTCGTTTCCTTTGTTGCCTTAGTTGTTATTGCTTTGCTTTTGTTATGTAGGCCTTTTATTTATGTATGTTGATTTCATTGTTACATGCTTTCGTTATGCGGTTCTTTCGCTGTTTCCTTCTTCTTCTTTTTTTTTCGGTATTGCTTTGTTTATGTTATTTGTTTAGTACTTGATTTATTGATTGTTTCATGTACGTCTTTCTTTATGTCGTGATTTCCTACTTATGTCTTTCTTGCGTTGTTTATTTATTAATTTATGTATCTTTTGTTTATGTATTTATTTCCTTTGTTATTTATTTATGTGTTTACTTATATATTTATTCTGTCTGTCTTTCTGTCTTTCTGTCTTCCTGTCTTTGTTTCGTTCTTCCTTTCTTCGTTCCTTTCTTTGTTTGATTGTTTCTTTCTTCCTTTCTTTGTTTCTTTCTTTCTTTCTTTCGTCCTTCCTTCCTTCCTTCCTTCCTTCCTTCCTTTCTTTCTCGTTATTTCTGTTTTATGTGTTCCTGTCTTTCTGTCTTGTTTTTGGTGTTTGTCGTATTTGCGTTCGTTATTTCTTTCTTTCTTGCGTTCTTTCTTTACTTATTTATTTTTGCCTTTCGTTCCTCAATCAATTATTTCTTTTATTTGTTGCGTTCTTTTCTTTCGCTGTTCTTTGGGTAGTTCATAATTACGTTGCTTGTTTCTGCTTTCTTTGCTTATTTGTTTAATTATTTGTTTTGTTTATGCTTCTTTCTTTTGCAGGCCTTTGGGTGCCCTCTGATCCATCAGAAGCTTCTTTTGCAGGATTGAATGTCAGGGCACTTCGCCCCCTGAACAACCCGCCATCCAAGTCCATGAGTCAAAGGTAGACGAAGAAACAACAGCCGAGAAGCCGAGCATGGATCTCGTTTCCGCGATGGAGATCCGTCTAGGCCAGTGCAAGCCTTGCGCCTGGTTCTGGAAGGCGGAGGGCTGTCGCAACGCGCAGAGCTGCGGGCACTGCCACTGGGCCAAACTCTTTCGCGATCGGCTCCGGTGGGTGGCTTTCAGGCTTATCACGGGCTTCCATCACTGGTGCGAAGGGGATTTTGTGCATCCACGGAACCGGGGGGTGGCGAAGGTCTTGTCCAGAAGGCCCCCCCACCAGATGGACTTCATAAAGGTGGACGACAATTAAGGTCCGGAAAGCCCTAAGGCCCCTTTTTCCTGGGAAGGGGGGATAAACCGGCCCTGACCCAAGATGAGTGGCTACAATTTTGGACCACAGGGTTTGTGAAACCGACTTCCCCGTTCACCTTTGCCGTGGCTGGAAGGAGGGTATATAAATGGGGGGCCATTTCAGAAGCAAACCTTTTATGTTTGGGGCTTTGGAGATTTGGGCAGATTGTCAAGAGCTCACCCAGGGGGTGTAGCAACTTCATCCATGAACGTCCGTTCCTGGAAGGAACGTCCCTTCTTTCCGGCTTGGGCGTGTTTTCCTGCCAAATGTTGGGATGTTAGACTTTTGGGGAAGGCAATTTTAGTGGTGATGCATCAGCCTGACAAGGTCAACCGAGGTTCTGGAAAACCGCAATTCTGCTTGTGGTGCTCTGGCCTTCCCAGCCCAAGTCAGTCCATTGTCCTTTCCGGCCCCTGTCCGGCCAATAGAGCTGCGATAGGAAAGTACTGTAGCGGGAGAGGGCCACACTGCATCAGACACGGTTTGTGTTCGGGGGGCCCTTGCAGGAGGGCGCCCTTCGGACCTTGATTGTCTAGACAAACGAGGGACACATGTAGAAATGAACTGGCCTTGCGTTGGCTACCTGATTTGTTGGGTTCTGGAGTGGCAATCCTCAGAAGCAACTATGAATCTGGAAGGGAGCAGCATCGGCTAACGTAGGGCCCCCTACCCGCTAAGCACTGTTTCCCATTTGGGTTGTCTCAAATTGGCCCCACGCCCCCCGCAACAACAAGAAAACGTGTTTTGGGTTTTCCTCTGAAAGGACCCCAAGACGGGTACTATCAACACAAAATGACACACCCATGTCTCCTTCGGACTCCTCCCCTTCGCTTCGATCCAGCCCTGCCGGCGGAGAGGTCACCTTTGCCCTGCTGGGGAGGCCAAGGCCAGGAAGCAGAAGAAGGTGGCGGCGTTGCGCGCCAAGGCGCGCCTCACTTTTTTCGGGCGGGAAAACAAGAAGGAGGGGGAGCTCTCAGTTTTGACCTTTGTTGGACGGCTGCGGGTCCCATAAAGTCGGGTCCCATAAAGTCTATATCCATGAAAGGTGTTCAACTCGTCACCAGTTCGCCTGGTAGAAGGGGAGTTGTGCTAAGGAGGGGAGCATGACTTTTGCATCGTCAGCAAAATGTTCGGCTCTGTTTCTTTGCATTGTTTGTTTGTTTGATTGTTCTTTAGATTGGTTGGTTTGGGTTGGTTTGGGTTGGTTTGGGTTGGCTTGGCTTGTTCATTTCCTTTGCGTGTTGGTTTGGCTTGCCTTCTTTTCCTTTTCCCTTTTGTTCCTTTTTGTGGTGCAAAGATGTTTCCAGCTAAGAAATCCAAGAGTTAGGCAGGTTTTCTTGATCAGCAAAGGGGCCAACATCGGGGTCCCAGCTCCTTTTTGCGAATCCTCGGTCGCCGCTGGGTCCAGACTGGTTGGCCCACCTCCCCATTTCCACAAACCACCTTGGACACCTGAAGCAGGCCTGGGCTTTGGTGCTCTTAGCTGGACCAGAAGAACAAACACGAAAAACACAAATCTGAGCGCCAAAAGTCCCATAAAAGGAGCCGGAGCCGGAGATGGTGCCCGTGATGTACCAAGCCGTCCAGGCGGTGCAAGCGGTCCAGGCAGGGTTCGATGATAGACAGCAGGGGGAAATCACTCCATGCTCTGGAAACTCCTGTGCATGTTAAGGTCCTGTAAACATTGTAACGTGGACCACAATCAGAATAAGTACTATTCTATTGTTCGGGCAACAGCGGAGGTAGACATCAGCAACTGGCAATGTGTTTGGTAGTTCTGTTGGTTTTGGGGGGGAGGGGAGGGGATGGAAGGGGTGACCCCAATAGCATACAAGAAACTGCAGGACCCGGCCCTTCACCATATTAATCTTGCAAGTAATTTGGCCCTCTCCTTTTTGCGCCAGCCACCTCAAGGTGGTTGCGACCTGAAGCATGCCCTGGGCTTGGTAAATCGACATGTCCCGTGATACATCAGTCCACCGAAAGAAAGCTTATTCGATGTCTTGGGTCGGCTTTGGCTGGACCTGCAGCTTCAACATGAAACCCCAGGCGAGTCAAGCCTCTTCGAACAGCTTCTCTGTTGCGTCCCTTGGATTATTTTGTGTTCTTTTGCACTCCCAGGTTCTTTGGGCAACTTTGGTACTTTGGTTCGTCTTCGGCGTTTCAGAAACTGCCACACGGTGGCCCCGCTTGTTCCAGCAGCGGGTGCAACGGCTTCCTTGCGGGGGCAGCTTTTTTTAGGCCAGCTAAAAGGATGTGTTTGCAAAGAAGGTCACCCCACACTTTTTTTGGTGATAAGAGGAAATGGTTGCATTGTTTCGGTGGCACCTTAAGCAAATGGAAGAACCGGCTAGGCAAACACGAGGTGTTGCAGAACCATACTTTCCCAGTTGCTTGTGCCTTTAGAATAACACATGCAGACTGATCCCATGGGCTACTTGCCCAGATGAAAGCTTCTTGTCGTCCGCACCTTGCTGGGTTTGCAAGAGGGTGATAGCATTCCTCAACCGGCAAGGGGGGGTGCAGGAATGCACGAACTTTCACAAATCGGGAGAGGATCCCTGTTTTGGATGTGTATGAGAAACGCACCATGTGGGGACGCGGCGCGGCAACTATGCACATAGAAGCATGGAGGTGCTGCATACCAGAATTATGAAGCAGGGGGCGAAGAAACAACAACAAGTGTTTATATCATGAGCTCGCATCTAGATATTGTCGGCGCAAGGATAATCATTAGTCCTCACGCACGCTTTGCGAATTGGCCAGGTGCCCATGCAGTACCCTACCTTGCTCACACCCTGGTCGAACATGCAGCAAGCTCACGCCGCGGCCAAGATGAAGCTTCACTTAAAGTAACCCACTTGCAACTCATACATTTGCCTTCCTCTTGAGATTCAGCCAGCCCAACACGCGTGTCCTTTTGTGCCAGAGACTTTGGCAAGTCAAGGGGTGCAACAGTTATCCGTGCTTTTCCCTCGGCGGCTGCTTCGCAAACATCATGTCTTCTCGGACATATTGAATCCACATTGGGGCTGCAAAGAACAATGTATACTATGTCTACGACGTGCTTGTATACATGGGTTCTGCTTCTATCCCACTCCCTGAGTTCATCAACTATACTATTTTGGGAGACTGTTGGTGTCAAACTTCTTGTGGCCAATCCACTCAAGCGGAGTTCAAGTCGGACGGGGGAGAGTGGCCGGGTGGGCCGGGTGCAGGTCTCAAGAGTCGGTGTGTCCCAAAGTGAGACCTTCAGTCCCCTGTTTCCAAAAGGCAGACGGTTTAACCATTGATGCAACTCCCAATCCATGGGAACGGGACACGACTTTTCAGGGTTGAAGGGGGGCCTCCCTACAGTGTTACAGGAAACATCGAAATTGTATTTGCCCGCGATTAAAAGTGGAGGATAATCCTGTTTGCACTAAGTCGCCAGCTCGATTAACCCAGTTCACCAATCAGGCTTTCTTGGGAGGCCTTAATTCAGGTTGGCAACTGTAGTTTGTGCAGATCGGTGATGTACGAAATGTGACGTTCCTTTGTCTTGTGTGCATGAATTGTAACCCGTTGACAAGGCTTTTTGTTCACGTAGTCTAGCAACGCTGGTGACGTGGCGGCGGCTTGTCTTTTCTGTTGCAACTATGACATAGTTACCTGCAACACACGGCACCCGCGGGCTTTCACGACACACTCCTCTTTCGAGCCTACATTAAATCAGAAGCTAGCTATGTTCTTGGCAGTGCCTTCAAGGAAAACCGAAAGGGAAGTGAACCGGTCCCTTTTCCCCACCGCCCTTTCTTTTTCCTCTGCACTTCTGGTATTTCCGGCTATCATCGCCTTTTCAGCCTAAGGCCCAAGAAGGTCCATGGAGTTTTCTTGGGGGGGGGGGGCGGGGTTCGCCCTTGGGCGCTCTTGACGCTTTTGCAGCGATCTGAGCTCAGATCGCTGCATTAGCTTTGTGCTTTTGGGGGCATTGAACTTTAGCATTCGGGAGTGGGGGGATGCATTTGCCCGCCTGGGAATCTTGGGCGGTAAAATGGTCGGAATCTCATGGGGGAAATCCGTCGAAGTAATGCCATTGGGCAAGCACCAGTGGGTCAGTCGTCTATACCTGTGCGTGCGAAGACCTGAGGAATATGTGTCCGGGCTGCACCTATTGCTCCAGCATCCAGCCTTGCACCTTCTTCATGCCACGGGAGGCCGCTGCGCAACACCTTGCATCCCGAGCCGTTTAGCGGCACCCTCTAAACCGCTTCCGCTTCATGGCAATCTGACGCAGGGGGAAAACGAGGTCACTGTGATGTACGGGTGGATTCCCGGGCAACCCACGAAAAGGGGTTCCCTTTGCTACCAGGGGCAACTAGGGAACGCGGGAGGATGCGGAAGTGGATGGGAGAAGCTCTAAGACTGATGGTCGTTGGGCTCACACGTTGTGCACAAAGAACCAACTCCGGGTAGTTGGTTTCTTGATCAGTGAAAGGAGCCAAAACCGTCCAAATAGAATGTTGTCAAAGGTCAGCAGGCTGCATTGGGATCGTCAGCCTTAGGGAAGAAGGAACAGGCAGGATATAGTTGGCCCCCAACATGGGCCTTTTGTAACTGTGCTTTTCAAGGTGCCAAGGTTCTGGAACACCCCCATGAGAGGAACCCCCGTTTACGGATCCTCATCAACCTCTCTTTCAGGCAAAAGAGTGCCATTTTCAGGGTTCTGCGCCGCCCGAAGAGATGAGCTCCGAAGTCCATCTTCGATCCCCATTAGCGTTCACTGTTAATGTCCTTTGGTTCTCTTGAAGGTCAGGATGGAAGGGTACTCCTTCTCTTTTCTATTGTAGGGGCAGGGGGGGGGGATGGTGGGATGGGTGACCGCCCCCCTATTAATTAGTCCACCAGGTCGATTAATTTGGGGAGGTCAGCAGGAGATGGATAGATGTTTGATTCTGTCCACACGCTCCATTCAGCAGGGTTGTAAAGTTCCGCTCACACACTTTGGTCATACAGAAAGCCATTCTTGCCGGCAGTTTTCAGGATTTCTGCGATTTCTCGCTGCCCCTCAACCTCAAGTTGCTGCATTCTTCCTAGAAACTGTGACTCGTCAGGGTCAAGAGCTGGGGTCATTTTGCTATACATCCCATGCCCGTGAGTTGGTTTTTCCCTTTTCTTTCTTTTGTGGTGGGGGGGGGGGGGAAAAGGTAGCCTTTCTTGTGAGGCTCTACGTGGAATGAAAAAACAAAAACAAAAAGCCGCCCATTTTTGGCAGCGGCCGCAGGCCGGGGAGCGGCGCACCGCCCACGAGATGCGGCCCTTCGCGCCCCCGGTGCCGCCCCCGCAGCAACCGCCCCAGGCCCTGGGGGCCTGGGGCGAGGGCGTAGGGGAAAACCACCCGAGGGCCCTCCAGTGGTGACCTGTCTTCTTATGTTGTTTTGTTTTTTGTTTGCTTTTTGTTGGAAGGAGACCCCAAAGTCATCTACCAAAAAGGGGTTGTGTCAAATACTGTGGATGGACCATATCCATTTCACACCAGGTGGTAGGCGGCTGTTCCGATTCATAGGGCTTCATCCATCCCAACCGGCGTAGGCTTACCAAGCTTGAAAAGGGAAGCGTCAACAAATCACACTGCCGGCTGACCTAGACTTCCGTTTGTGCAGATGCAGGGGCCCTTTTCGCTGGTCTCCTGCTAATTCGTATTCTGCTTCTTGCTGGGGAGGCCATCCATCCCGCCTCATTAGCTGAGGAATTGGTGAGAGGTCGTCGCTTCGGCCTGAGGGCAAGGATCACCATGCTCCGTCAAGTCAGCGCAGACCTCCAGTGGTGCCCCATTTAAAGCTTTGGAGTCAACTCCCAAAAAGGATGCCCTTTTTCTACATTGACATGGCCGCTGGTTTGCATGAGGGTTTTTCCCGTTTCCACCAATAATCAGGGTGTTTATGTCCCTTCCAAAATGATAGCACCCCAGTAAAAGGGGACACCCCCTATTCATCAACCAGGGGTTTTCTAATCCAGGCTTGCCATTACACCGGTTGATTAATAGTGGTGCGTCCCATTTCAAAAAGGATCTAGATTACTTTTAGGGGAGTTGTGCACATGTTGATTCGCCTGGGACATAGTGCTGACATGGGACACATGTTGTTTTACAAGTCGGCACAATGTGTTTTTGCTGGTGGCCACGTTTGGCAAAGTGTTCATGGTGGTAGACGTTCGTTCAAACTTGGTCTGGGGTCACAATCAAATTCAACAAAAGCCGTTCCCCAGGGCTTTGAACACGGCAGCAAAAGTCTCACACTTGCAGGGGTTACTTGATTTAGTCTTATGTAGCTAAGGTTCGCAAAAAGTGAAATCACATTTCCATGTTGGTTTGGTCTTGCTACGCAAGAAATATGCAAAGTGGCTGATTGACCGAGGGTGCAGCCTTGGGGAGTCTGGGTGTACATTTTGGCAGGAACAATGCTCCCGTTGATCCGCATGGTTTGATCCTTGGTTGAGGGAAGCTTTTATCATAGAAAACTGCACTGGCGAACGGTATGGGTTTGCATGTTCTCTGAGCACCAGGTCTCACTGCTCATAGCAACTGCCCAGGACTCTAAGGAGCCGCATGTACATATCGTATATGGTATGTAGAGGTTCATGTTTCACAGTTGTAGAATGCATCCAATCAGGTTCCATCCTCTCTGTGCCCCTTTTCGCGTTCCTGGGAGAAGCTACCCTATAAAATTCAACTACAAGATTCAATGTGGTTGCTCTTTTTCTTAAGGCGGCTAACATCTTGAACATTTGCCAAAAGACTGGGGTCTCCTTCAAACATTGGTTTTAATGAAGAGCCAGAAAATAATGAAGCAGGGGTGTTTGTTTTTCCATTCAAATCCGCTATTCGTTCGTGCCAGATGCTGGCGCAGCAGACCCAGCAGGCCATGGGTCCCTTTGGGTTCTGGGGAGAGGGCACCTCCGACTCTCTGGGGGAGTTTGGGTTGTTGTTTGTTTTGTTTGGGTTTTTGGGGGCGTTTCCCAGGATGTCAAACAGTCATGTATTTTGGCCCAACATCAATCAGGCATGTGTCTATAGCAAGCTCACCCGTGGCTAAGCTGAGCTCACCTGTCATGCAGTGGTGCGAAAGCTGGCTTTAGTGAACCTGGGTAGGGTGAGAATAAATGGTACAACTCTGCTGGTTTGGTTTCATCATGCACTTGCTACACTACCTATGTTCACCTCAGTGAATCTTTGCGGTACGTGTGGCTTAGCCTCTACACCTCTTGACCAATTGTTTGTGTGGGAAATATAGGGTTCCTTACTTTACATACACTGGATGGACAAATTCCTTTAATCCCCCCCGGTTGGGGGTTAATCCAAGTATTTATGGGTTTTGTCCATCCGAAGTGGCGCCATTTTTGTCCATCCACAGTACCAGTTTCCTTTCCAGGCGCCTCAGCCTCCGCAGCCGACGCTGCCGTCGCGCGGCTCCGCGCTGCATGCGGAAGGCTGGAACAAAAGTATGGGACGCCCCAACTGCTTGCTTCCGTTTGGTTAAGAATATTTGTTATTTTCCCCTGTTGGTTTTAAAGGGAATCTATCACTACTGGACATGTTCATTTTGTCCAGGGAACTTAAGCAAATAAACTTGTATTGGCCAGTCTTGACAGGTTGGTTCATTCCATCTCGTATTATTTGTTGTGTACCGCAGGGTTGTGCCAATTTTGTTCTGTGTTTTTGCTTTGTAAAGGAAAGGGTAAGAGGTTCTTTGGGCCAGTGGCTTAACAGCTTAACATGTAGCAACGGTGCATGTCTATTTGCCATTCTTCGTGCCACTGTGTTGTTTGGTGGCTTTGTCCTTTTTGCGGGAGGTGGAAAACGAATGTTGGGCCGTCGCTTCATGTTGCAGTCTGAACCGGTGATGGATACACTCGCCTTGCGTATCCACAAGGATGTCATTATGGTCAGGCCACAGGCCCCCTAATACTTTAAAAGGAACATGTTCACACGGCACTGTCAGCATGAGTGACTTGACCATTCTGAGAGTGAACGACATGGGAATGCTTAGGGAAGGGTGTTCTTCGCGTAGCTGGCTTTTTTGGAAAGAATCCATTTGCCAAACCCACGGGTTTGGGCTTCTGTGCTGAATTCCTGTAGACTATGCCATTCGGGTCCTGGGCCCCGTGGACCATTGGAACGAGCGAGCCTCGCAAGGTCAGTGTGCTCCTTGCGCCTGGTTTTGGAAGGCACAAGGCCGGAGGGGAATCGGACGGGTCTTGGGGTGGGCTGTTGGCCAATCCGCGCGACTCATCACTTCTTGGCTGGCCAATCAGCTCGTTTGCTCAAGTTGGGGGGATCAACAGAAGGGAAGCAGGTTGAACATGCTTCAAGGTTTGGGGTATCATTGCTGTTGTTGGCAAGTATTTCTCCAATGTAGGCGGACCTGTGTTCGGCATATTCCCTCGAAGATTGTTGATGTGACTCAACAACTCCTACCTATTTGTGCGTCGGGTGAGTGCATGGGCGTGGGAAATTTGGTGTTAGGGATTCCACTTCGTGTGCCGAGGGAATTCCTGTGAACGTGATAAAGTAGATCACGGCGTATTGCGGTATCACAATTGATTTTCCGAAACCATATTTAATTTGAGCGCTAAGAAACCTGTATGCTCACACGATTCAATGCAAGCTCGCCCATGGGGTACACCAAGCGCGGGCCCCATGATGAAGGCCCTTTGCTGGCAGATAATGTTGACCCAATATTAGTCAACCCCAGTTTATTAATTGGGGGGTGTTCACCTGCAAAATCATTATCCCACTAAACCCAGAAACACCCACCTATTAGTACACTGGGGTTAATGAATATGGGGTCAACGCTACTAGTACAAATCTCATTGCAAACCGGAGAACCATAGTACATAGTTTAGATTGATACCTCCTCTAGGAAGGCACAAGGGCATGAGCATGAGGCCATCCCTGTCATCACGCTCAAGGCATTTTCCTACCTGGTGTGAATGTTTGTGCTGCACTCTGATGACTTTTGGAAGCATGTTTCGGTGTGTCTTTTTAGCCGCCCCCCTTCCCGAGAAAAAACAACAACAACGGGTTCTTCGTGGTTTCCATTTTAAAATGACCAAAACGTGATACACTCAAGATTGCCTTGTTTGCACATCTCCATCACAAGAGCATGCGGCAATGGACCTGAATGCCTGTGGTGTGGTCGTAGCTCATGCTGCTGGCTCCAAGGACCTCTGCAAAACAGTGCTCGGGGAGCTCCTCGTTCATTTGGAGCGCATGCTTGCGCTGCCAGGTTCGATCAGTTCGGGTCTTCCTGAGAGGCACTTTCTGCGGTTTGCTACGTCGCCAGCAACAGCGATAAAGGAGACATCGCATCGCCATGACTTCATGATGCCACTCTCGCCGTCTGTAGAGGCCTTGTTGCGCTCAGTGGTGTCTGGCAGTGTCGGCGCCAGTCTTCTGGCCACAGTTGGGCAGGATGCCAAGCTTTGCGAGTTGACAGGCATCATATGCGAGCCAAGTGCTGCTTCACAGGCAGTGCACAGTGATGGATCCTGGACTGCCAGCGGACCGCGCCTGATTACAATCTTCTTGGCATTGCATGACATTGTGGACGAGCGCATGGGACCCACACGCTTCTACCGTGAGACACATGCGCCACATTTCTTCCCAGAGGGGCATTGGCTGCCTCCCACTGCACCGCAAGTCGCAGGGCGGGAATCTGTTTGGTTTGAACTTCATGCTGGCGACTGTGTGCTCATGGATCAGCTTACGTGGCACTGCGGCAGTGCCAATACATCTGAGCAGCGTCGAATACTGCTCTCCATCTCATTTGTGGCTCCAGGCGAGGCCAGCGGCAGCAAGGCTGATACCAGCTCTTCATCCTTGTGCCTGGGCGACCTTTTGGAGTTATCGTCAAAAAGGACCGTGCTTAAGTTTGTTCTGCTTGGGTCTGCGTGCGCAATAGCCAGGTCCCAGTAGTGATTTCCACTTGTTATCAACATTGAACAGCTTTTCGGCCTGTGGCAAGATTGGCAAGTGTCAAGTTACACATTTTATTTTTTGGCGAGGGCTGCGGCTGGGAGAGATGGATGCCAAATGCAACAGGACGTAGTTCGTTTGGCAACTCTTTCGTTCAACGCTGGTATGACTATGGCGGCGGGTCCTGCTGTAGTCGATGCGCTGGCTCAACGTTGAAAAACATGCTGCTGCAACCAAATGATGGGGCCCGTTTGAGGCATTGAGCCTGGAGGATGCGTTGGTTTTTTCCCATGCATTTTTTACACATTTGCTTGCTTTCATGGCAAGGCCAGCTTCTTTCCTGGGGGCAGACCAAAAGGGTTCCGTGGCTTTTTTGTCAAGGTTCCCCCCCGTTTCCGCAAACTAAGAACCAACAATTTATTCAGCCCAAACTCGGAGCAAAGCAGGGGAGGGGGGGTTGGGTTGGGGTCTGGGTCCTATGCCGCTATGCCCACTATCAGCAAGCAGTCCTTTCGTTGTTTTGCACCCCCCCTTGCTCTTTTGAGAAGCCATGAATGAGGTAGCCCCTACTTGGTGGTTTGGCTTGGTGATTTGGGGTTTTGAACCCTGGTCCTGGAGTGTAAAAGGGAAACGCACCCTAACCTCCAAACCAAAATCCAAACCACAAACTACCTGCTGCCCGTTCGTTTTGCATCAATTACTGGCCGTGCCTGGGGTTCGGCGTTGGGAATACCATTCGCAAAGCGTTCAGAACCTGTTCAATTCCCGTTCGAGAACCGTTCGCATGTCGTACAATGTACACTACGTGTTGCAAAATCCCTTTGGTGTTAGAAAAAACGTTGTTTGTTCGAACTGCTGTTCTGATGCTCAAGTTGTCGAAAAACCAGTGTTTCTTCAAGTGGTGCTGAACATTACAATTTAGTCCCAGGTAGGGGAAGCCGAATGTCTCGAGATGCCCCAGTTGTCCTGGATTCCTCAAGGTGTGAAGCATATTTCCCCAAAGATATCGGGGAGCATGACTAGTCTGACCAAACGACAGCAACAGGAACCAAACTCAACGGACACTCCGAGGCGGCGCAAAAAAAGTGAGACGCGGTCCGCTAGTTGGTTGTTCCCGACCCTGCAACCTGCTGCAGTTCCACCCTGGTTATCTTGTTTTTGTTGACTGGGACATGTCTATGCCATGGAGTGTTGTTTCAAACTCTGTCTTGTTTCTTGCGAAGGGCCCCCCTTTTCCATATGGCGCGGTTTGGGCAAGCCATGGATTTCCGGATCTCACCAGGTTGTCATCATGGCGCGGAATGCGGCAGGTGGGTCGGGGGCGAGGGCTTCGGGAGATTGAAGCCAAGACTCCCCGGTTTCGATTTGTTTTTCTCCAACAGCTGAAAGCAACTTTTTGGGTAGTCATCCCACATAGGCTCGGGGGTTGTCCGAGGCGGCCCTGAAGCGGGGTGGTGCGAGCACTCAAAAGAGCACCGCACGCTGTTGGGGATATCACCTGAGCTTATTTTTCCCATGGCCACCCTGGAACTGCAAGTCAAGCCTTTCGTTGTTCAAGGTCGGGTGTCTTCAGGCAACGTTGTCTTCGGGAACCATCCGAAAGGAGGCTTTGTTGTGAAGCTGTTCCTTGGGCGAGTTATATCGGAAACATTTTGGAAGTGAAGTTCTGGTTGTTTCCACCGATTCTTCAACTCTTTTAGCGCCAGGATTGGATCTAAGGCACGAAAGGTTCTCAGAATTCTTCTAAGAACCCCGTCTAAGAAGGTTCCTTTCGATTTGTTTCTAGGTGGGAGCGGGCCTGATGTTACCAATGCTTTCTGCCGGGTACCCCGCTGATGTCCGGGCTAATCCAGGACATGTTTTGGGCAGGCTAAGTTTCCCGCAATGGATGTGGCACCTGCGCAGCCTCCATTCGTCAGGTGCCACCTGTGCCCGGCCTCGGAGATTAAGCTCCGGCGCAAGGCGAAGGCTCGATGCTTCGTCCCTTGGTTTGTCTGCGAATGCCATGAGAACCCACAACCCAGCATGCAAAACATGTGGTATTTGCTTTTTCAGGGTAGAACAATAAGCCTAAATGGGCATGATCGAAAAACGGGCTACCCCAAAACCATTATGCTTGCTCTTTGCAATTTCTGGAAATTGCATACAATTACGTCTTTTAACAACCTTGGAGATTTCATTCAGAAAACCAGGGCTTCCATGGGTTACCCAGCTGGGGGTCCTGGAAGACCATTTTTCAATAAGAGGCCCGAGCGGCATGTGTTTGAATCCTTGGCTAGGTCGAGGGCTCGCAAGTGCATATCGGGTTGGGGGGGTGACCCCACGAGGCCACTGACAAACGAACATGTCAATCTACTCCCTACAAATTTACATGGAACCCCCAAAAGGCCCCAACCCAAGAAGGAGACTCAAGATATCACGGTTTGGGGAGGTGCTTGACAGGGGGGCAATGTCTATGTTGGAGTGCTCCAGGATTTCGACAGTCCCACCGTGGCAAGCGAGGGGTCTGATCTCAGAGCGGACCTTGACACCATGCGGTTCCAAACAGACGCTTTCTGTTGAGGTGATTTGCCTGGGCGCAAGCTGGAGCCCGTTCCTGTGGTTTCTATGGGGGTAGTGGGGTGTAGCCTAGTGGCCAACCTCCGTGCTCCAATTCTGACCTGCTCGGCCTTTTGTTTTTTGCTTGGTCCATTCGAGTCCGCTTGCTTTGTGGATCCTTTTGGGGCTCCATGTTTGGGAGGGCAAGCAGGGAGCTGTCGAATGGCCGCAGGCTATGGCGAAGGACCAGCTGAAGACGGAGATGCGGACGCTTACTACTCACTTCCAATTGGGTCACAGTGTGATCCCAAGAGCTTGTACTTGGGTTTAAGTCATTTAAGTCTACCTTGGGGTAATCAGTGACCTTCAGGTCGCTTGCTTTGTCCAGACCTTAGTGAACTTTGTTCTGGCCGTTTGGCCAAGGGGGCTGCAATTGGAAAGTCAAATCATAGTACGTCCTGCACATATTAAGGCCATGGACACCCACAGACTTGCTATGATGTACAAAACTACCACAATTTGTTCACTTAACACAAATGCCGCCATATGCTGTAAATTGGAGGGAGAAATCAGGGGGAAGGCTTGTTTTGGGCCATACCCTTGATTGTCCTCTCACCTCCCCAAATGCCTGGACTTGACTAACAATTCTAGTAATCACACAGTAGCAAGATATCCGCTGTTTCTGGCCGGTTTGCAAGTTTAAATTGGCAAGGGCGACTTGTGCGGCGTCTGCAACAGAAGCTTGTTCCTATGAGGATGGGGGAGCAATTCTGCAACTGTCTGCGAATCCCCCCTCCCCCCTTCAAACCTCTAGTTAAGGCTCATCAAGCCCAGAGCGTCGACTGGCAGTCTTCGGGCGGTCTGAGTCTCTGAATCATGGACCTCTAAGCGGGGCTATGGAATCGTGCATATTCGTGGCTTACCTTGGCTTTCTCCCAGGCCTTTCCAGGGATTGCCCCCACCCCCCAACGCTTTGCTTGGAGGTCCATGACTGAAACAGACCCCTTTTGGGTAGCCCAGAACATGGCGATTTTCTTTCGCCTCCCACCAGACGCTCCTGGGGCTTCCAATGGAAGACCCAGACCCTGCATTGGACACCCCAGAAGGGTTTTGGGGTCTCAAACCCTGGCTGTTTGAGGGCCAAAAACGAATCGGGAGCGTTTGGATGGGTACCTTCAACAGAAGCCCGTTGAATCATCCCAGGAACGCCACCAGCAGCGGGACGCTGATATTGGACTGAGTCCTGCTTTTCTCTCGCGAGCTTCCCTGGGCGACTGCGCGCGTCCATGTGAACCTCTTGTATGAACCACTGTTCAGTTGGGTAATTGGCGATGGCCCTATGGCTCAATTAGAGTCCAAAATGCCCAAAGGTTCATTGGACGTATGCCATCAGCCTTTGAGCTTCCGAGCGAAGAGAGCCATGCTACTCAGCACACCAGCGGCTGAACAGCAGAGGCTCGAGGCTCAGGACTTGTTTCCGGGTTTCTCATTCTTTTCAACCATGGTTTCCTTTAGAAGAAACGCGGTCTGTGGTTGTTTTTGTTTGGGTGCTGGGTGCTTTTTGGACAGTTTGGAAAGAAGGCTCCATAGAAAGAGTGAAGAAGATGCCGCCCCTGGAATGGTCAAACAGCTGTTTACAGGTTTCCAAGTATAGTTATGGATTTGTTTGAATTTGGAATCTGGGAAGTGCGGCAGTACCAGGATTTCCCAGGGCTTTGTGAGCATGCACCACAGTTTTGACGGCGCAGTTGTGACGTTATGTTTGTTCAACTTCACGAGAACCCCAGTTTCGTTCTGGATGTGACGACATACTTGGTATAACAGTAAGGTGTGCCAGCGGGATGTCCATCATGGAATCGAACCCTTCAACGGTCAGGTCACCTGGGAGTGGATCAAAGGACGACAAAGAGGTACACCCCACATTTCCCACAGACACAAGGACGGGCCCCAATGGTCCGATGTCCTCTTGGAGAACCCAACAACAGTCCGTGGGTCACGTGTGCAGTGCTGGTCTCTGGCACACGCCTCCGACTTGCACACTAGACGGAGCGCTCTAGGCGCTCAGATTTTTGAGGTCGAGGTACTTTCAAGGAGAATCCGCCTCAACTGGCTGTAAAGGCACCGCAGGCGCCCTACCTCATTCGGGAGCTTCTCATGGACACTGCAGAAACCCCGATATGGAGAAACACCCATTCAAGTCGTTGGCAGAGCGAGCCGGAAAGAGAAGATCGGCTCAAACAACTGCCTTGGTGAATGATGCCATTTCTGTTACCTTGAGCTGTTACTCGGTTTTCTGGTCCAAGGGGCGGTTCGAATCCCCAGTTGGCGGAATTCCCCCTTGCACGTGCGCTGTATCCGGACATGCTGAAGCCACTGGACTCGCTGCGCTGCACTGTGGACCCCGGCCATTGCGAGACTGCCGGTCGACAGGGCTGACACGGCTGTCGTTTACAAGGCATTACAGACCATGTCCTTGCCCGTTTCGTAAATGCACATTTAAATTTGTTCTCATGCTTTCGCAGACTTGGAGAATCCCCCATTGGTCCCTGGCTTCAAGAACTGTTTCTTTGGAGCCCATTTTGGATTTCAACAGGAAGCCAACTATTTGGAGGAGTTTGGTGGCATTTCCAGTTCTTGCAATGCTGAGCTGATGGCACGGCATGACTGTGCTCAGCGGTGCGTGCAGAAATTTACGGCCACGGGCCCCGGACGGCTTTTTGGAGCTTGCAGACCTTGCCTCAAGGCCAAAACCCGGATCCTCAAGGCATCAGAGGCCTCAGTTTTATCACAGGTGGGATGTAGTTTTAGCGCTGCAAAGCTCAGAAAACACTGCGAATACCATGGTTTCGTGCATACCAACGCCCGGTCTCTTCTATTAAAGGAGTGCATGTGTGCTTTTTCAAGTTGGCTCTTGAGAGCGGAGGTGAGATATATGCCCGTCTTATCGGCCAACGCCCATAGGGTGACCCAGAATTGGCCGGAAGAGACGGGAGCTTCGGCGTCCCCCAAACAACGCCCGCGGCGATCGCGAGGCTGCGGGTCGACTTCTCTGGGTGTCGATTTCGGGCGCCCAGATCGAAGCTTTCGGCGGGATTCTGATCTACATTTGCGCAAGTTAGGGGGCTCACCTGCAATCCAATCCTGTAGACAAGGGGAATTGGTGCGGCCACTTTGGTTCACCTGAGCTTGGGTAGGCCATCGTTATGCCGGTGTGTGACGGTGTCTCGCCAGGAAACCGAGCTTGCCCATGAGGGTCCCTGCAAGGTTTCCGATTTCCAGTTTATGACTAATGGTATGCCCAGATTTTCTGGCTACCCTTTGAGGGTTTTGGGGGTGTCACTTGCAGATATTTGCCCAGGGTGTGCCCATGGAACCTGACTGAGGGGTCATGGAAGACCATTTTCCCTTCAAAGGGACTTTCTGGTGCGTTCCATGTCAGTGAGAGAGGCTACTTGATTTTCAGTCTGTGAATTAGATGTGTTGCTACGTAGTGTTCCAGAGATTCAGCAGCCTAGTGCTCAGTTTCACTGACGGTGAGCTAACTAGCGGATTGTCCTTGACTTTTTGGGGGACGACATTGGCATACCTGTCCAAGTTGCTCAGTGGCACCTCGTTGCGGGTTGGTGGTGGGATATTTTTTCTCTGAGATCCAAACTAAGAAGATCAGCTCTTTTTTTCTAGGGCGGAGCCGCGCACTTTGCCAAGTCAGCATCCCGGGTGTGCGCTGGAGATTTCCGTGTGTCCATCGGCCGTCATGCCGGCTGGCGCCTTCGGCATTCGCAAAGAGGGGGCGTCTTGGCGTAGCGCGCTATCGAGTTCCGAGCGTCCTACGCACATGGCCCAGTCGGCATGATCCGCAGTGCAGCAGTGGCCCGAGATTGCACCAGATAAGCGTGTGTGTGTGTGTGTGTGTGTAAGGCACTCCTCTATGTTCAGTCGTGCTGCCAGACGGAAGGACTTGCATTAGATTATAGAATTCATAGAACCGGAATTTCGGGAACTGAACTGGCCATGGGGGGGTAGTTGAAGCAACTCTTGCAATTCACTAATTTTGCATCCAACTTAGAATTTGACAATATAATGCAATCACGTCCATCTAATAATACAGGTCCACCTATTGTTTTCTTATGCACCTGCAGGCCCAATCCACTACTAAGGTAGGCCAATTCTAAACCAATACTAAACTAGCGATTTCTCTCGCCAGTTGTATATATTGAGGGACGCTTCGCCCTCAGCCAGCAACCACTATGCTTGAAAGACCGACAAGTTAAGGTTTCCCTTTAACTCCCTTACTCCAAAACAGTCGTTTGTGAATCTTGTCGCGCCAGGAAAGGTTATATTTCGGTGCAAGCACCAACCAACAGAGAGACTTGACGGCGCAACAAAGAAACAAAGAAGTTAACGAGTTGACAGCCCAAACCCGGAACCAGGGACTTGGGATTCGTTGCAAATGTTTCTCGCCAGGGGAATTAGCTTTATGGGTGGGGTATCATTTCCACGTTACTCTGGGCATGGCTAAAGCTTGAATATCATTTGGTCGACATGCCTAGGGGTTCGAACGGAGCTCCAATTTGGAGAGATGTGCAGCAGCCCTGTCAACTTGAAACACCAATCAATGCCGCAGTGCTGTTATGAAAGTGCCTGGTAAGACTGGGCAGTATTGCAGAACAAATGGCAGCGATTGGTCCTTTCAGAACGGGTTTGCAGAGTTTCGGAGACTTTTTGTGCAGTGGTACCCCACCCATTCTGTTCACGGATCCTGCTCTTCAGAACATTGCTCAAGTCCCAGGGGAAGCGGGGCAGTTTCTGCACAGAAGGATGTGTGAAAAAGAGTGGGAAATCAACCGCGGTGCGGAAAGCTGGCCGGCACCGTTTCCAACGTTGGCCTCTGACCAAGGCGAAGCTTCTGCTTGGGGACTCATCCGTTACGGGCCGCCTTAGTGCACTTCCGACAATTTGAGGGAGTAGCCATAAGATGTGGTTTTGCCGGTGTCAGAGGCCGGGCAGGGACATGTGGTACTTGTACCAATGAATCCCAGAAGGTACGTAGTTTGCGTGTTGCAACAGAGCGAGGCGAAACGGGAGGTGACCAGCTGGTCCAGCCAATTGGCCAGCTTTTGCACGAAGCACTTCCTTTCCAAACCTGCAGGCTGTTTCAACCAAGGCAAGTCAGGCGAGCCCTTCTGGCAACAAGCGACGCGGATTGTGATGGATCTAGATGCATGGGCGTGCATCATCTTGTTGAAACAATTCAATCAGAGGTTACTGCTGGGAAGGTAACGTGCAGAGGCATGAAAGGCGTTATAATAACTCTTATAAACTTCTGCATGTTAACATGGAACTCACAAAAAGTAATAATTAATATCCTTTGTGGTAGACTCATGTCGGGCTTGATGCTCTGCTAGCAGCCAGGCAGTATTAGATACGTTTGTCGACTAGTCGCCAGGACCCACAGCTTTTCTTGCCGTCGAAGATCGACCTGGCTTTTTTTTTCTTTTTTCGAGCTGTCCAACACTGGCGATGGTTTGTTCAGGTCTTGTTTGCCCAGTTTGGGATCTCTCTTGAAACTGTCCGCACTAACCCGTGTGAATCTTTTCCTTGAGCCAATGAGAGCGACTATCAAGGGTTCACACTCCCCCTGACTACATCGTAGGCACACGCGCACACGGGCATCCGGGGACCAACCGCAATCGCGTCACGCACGTAAATGTAGAGCTCTTGCCTGGTCTCCTTACTCCCAACTCGAAAAGGTCCTCTTGCACGACAACCACTTCTTGGCCACTCACTTCCTCGACTTTCATGCCGTTCTTGCGAAGCGATGTGCTCCAGCCTCCAGCAGAACTCTTTCCGAAACGCAATTCCCTTTTTGGCCTCTATGATCTCCACGAACTTTAACAGTGAAGACCGCCATGATCGCCTTCTGGTGGGATCCCTGCAGATTCCTCCGGGCTCGCAGCAGTCTGATGCGCTTTATGAGGCCACTCCACTGTGATCACCACCGTCTCCAGGCCTTCCTCTTCTGGCAGGACGCCCTCTGGCTCTTGCAGACCTTCATTCCGCGGATATCACCTGCCACAGCGCTGCCTGAAGGCCGCCAAGTGGAACTCGCTGACGCCACGCTTCAAGGAAGGCCCAGCACTCTTCTGCGCGCGTCTCCACCTCCCGGTAGTACTCCACGTGCTCCGTGCCCAACAGCCCAACACCGATCGCGAAGCTCTCACCGTTTGGCGATTGCCTTGAGCTGCCGTGAACTCCCCCTCTTGTGTGGGCCCAACGGGCATCTTGTTCAGTCTGTTCGGCCCCGCGGTGCTGCTTGCCGCCGTCTCAGTTCGTGATTGGGGTCTCATGGTCTTTGAAACACTGCTTGTCCCTGCAACCCAATCCCAACCCCATCGGATGATCTCCCACCACCGCGATGAGCTCCGCCATCAGGATCTCCAGGAAGTAGCTCTTCCATCGCCATGCGTGACACCGCAATCACCCTCACGATCTTGATGTTGTCCACATCAACTCCACCCTGGATGGGGACGGTCTCAGTTCTGCTGTTCTTGAAGATATCCTCCATGCGAAACGCCTCCCCCATGCCCAAGCGGTTCCTGCACTTCACGAATGCCGGCTTCGACAGGGGTTTCGTGAGCATGCCGGCAGTGAGGCACATGCTCGGCAGATGGCCATCCTTCTTCGACGAGCTCAACCAAGTTGGCCGCCCTGCACTTCAAATGCCTTGATCGCAATAAGCACCCCGGATCACCACGGAGATGGCCGCACTGGTATCCCCCAGCAAGACCTCTCTTCAAGTGCCTCGATGGTGACTTATACCGACTGGCCGATTTGGATTGTTCTCAGCTTCTTTGAGTTCGGGCCCCCTACGGATCCACCGCGCTGGGCCACTTGGTCCTTCCGATCCCGCGGATCCACCACCCGACAACTCCGTGAAGCCCTTCATCGGCTCACCCCCAAGGCTGCTGGATGCCCAGCTTGATCCTTGATCACGATCATCAGGTCAGCTTGCGTAGCACCTCCCCCAACTCCGGCAAATCCCTGGGCCTGGCTCCACGCTCCTCCGCCACCGCCCACACGCTCCAGAAGGGGCTAACTGGGGATTGGCGCAGCCCTGGGCCTCGTTCTCCCGCCCGGGATGTCGATGTCCGTCCACCTCCACATTTGCTTTCCCATCGGCCTCGGCTTAGAAGAAACGCGTTGGGCTCAGAACCTGTGTGCAAGCCGTGCAAGCCTTTTCCTTGAGCCAATGAGTGTGACCATCAGGGGTTGACACATTTTTTATTTTTGTTTCACATGTTGAGGTTCGCTATATATGAACCAGCATTAAACATATTGTTTTTGGTTGGGGCCAAAGCTGAGGAGAAGTGCTGACACTCTGGTCAGTTGCTTGCCGTTTCCGCTATGCGATAATTCAGTGATCGCCG